>JANFAE010000674.1:0-43835 GCA_024613145.1 Pisolithus marmoratus | reverse complement strand
TTTACCAGCAAACCACCTTCCCACTTCTGCATGGTTCCACATTGGGGGCACTGGACTGATATGGTCTCCCCCAAGTTCTGATAAACTTATCATCCAAATCATTTCTCTACCACCCACTTTTTCCACTTCTCCACTCCTTGCCCCTCAGACTTCCACATCATGATGATGACATTGGAATGCCTACCAAGGATGCACATCATTGAGGGCAAACTTGACTCCATCAAAACATCAAACAAACCCTTGAGACAATACTGTCAAGTAGACTGAGGAGTAGGTAGTGGTAGCCAGGTGCAGTTGAGCATCAAAAAAGATCATGAGATCTTGGCATGAATCTGGAAAAGGTTGAGATACAAAATAAAAATAGTGGAAATACTTACTTATGATTCAAGCACTTCCTTCAAACCATTGAAGCTGTCTGGTACAGTCACCACAGACCCCAGACATTGAATATTCTGGCTGCACACCTTGAGAATTTAGTGAGGGGTTGAACAAGACTGGAGACACTGGACGGTCAGAGAGTGATAAATAGAATAGTTGGCCACTTACTTCAGAGGCCTTAGATATATAGGGTTTTCCATTACTCTCCCCAGAAAAGATCCCCTCTTTCCTCATCACTTGGGTGTGAGAAAAGGACCACCCTTGAGAATGATGAGAGGGAATGGGCCAGGTCCATTGCTCCTGCCTTTTCATAATCATGCAGGGACTTCAGGGTAGCTAAGTTGAAGGGTATCTGTGCAAAATGGTAGCTCCCTTTGGGAAAGTATGGCTGCAGGTAGGAGTTCATTATGTTCACCTGGGGAGACCACCTCTAGTTGTCCAGGTGAAGGTGGACAAGTGCTGTGGGGAGAGAGCCACATGGGAAAGGGGCAAGCTGGAAGGAACCCAAGACAGGGAGAGGGTGGTCAAGGGTTGGTAATCTTGGGATAGAATCCCTTGATGATAATTTGAATATAAGTTGAAGTAGGGGGATGGTGGACTTACAAAGTAAGGTTGGGCGTTAGTTTGGTTGTCCATCCAGTGGCAGGTCACACATTTGAAAAGTGACATATCTCAGTCAGTTTGTCCTTTTCTTCTTCAGGAACTACTAGACATTTATTACAACAAACTACCCTTCTGCAGTACTTTTCATTGCAGATCCACACTCCCCCCCCTCTTGGCACATAACACAAAACTGGAAGGTGTTATTAGGTGTATGAAATATGACGAGGAACTTACAGAGTTGGTGTTGGCCTTCTGCTGGGGTTGGCCTCTGGGATGCACTATATGCCTTACCCTTTTTCTTCAACAAGACTGCAGGCCAACTTGGGGGGCCTTATCCCCAGTCACCTTCCTGGCAGTTTTTGTTGGTCCTTGCCATGGTTGTATGGGTGTCTGCAGGGTACATGACATGGAGAAGGGTGTTAGTATGTATCAAAGTGGTTGAGGGGACAGCTTACCACGAACACTGTTGCATGACAAAGGGTGACATGACACAAGAAAGTATTAGTATGTCTTAAAACCCGATGGGGGGGGGGCAGCCTTACCATTGAAGGCTGATACACAACAATGGTGGGGTGCAACATGATGCACAAGGATGTTGATATCTATCCCAGTAGCTTGGGGATGGCTTACCATGTACACTGTGGGGTGACATGACATGCGAAGGGTGTTAGTATGTATTTAGTATGTATGAAATATGATTAGGGGCATGGCTTTACCTTCAAGGGTGGTACACAAAGCGTGGTGTGGCAATGCAACACACACATGGGTGCTTTGATGACAGTGTGGCAGGGGTACATGACACGGAGAAGTTAGTATGTAATAGGATAGTTGAGGGGATGAATTACCTCTACTGCTGTTGCACAACACCAGGTGTGATGTGACACACAGAAAGGTTTAGTATGTCTTAAACACAATTTGGGGGGGGGGCCTTACCTTGAAGGCCAATACACACACAGCAATGGGTGCAATGTACACACAAGGTGTTTATATATCCCAGGTAGCTTGGGGGATGACTTACCATGCACACTGTGGGGTGATGCAACATGCAGAAGGGTGTCAGTTGTATCACAAATGGTTGAGGGGTGATGGCTTACCTCAAATGCTGTTGCACAACAGGGCGTGATGTGACATGCAGAAAGGGGTTAGTATGTCTTAAACACGATTGGGGAGGTGTGGCATACCTTCAAGGGTGATACATTCAGCGATGGGGTAACATGAAAGGCGCAAGGCGTTAGTACATATCACAAATGGTTGAGGGGATGACTTACCTCGAACACTGATCCACAAGAGGTGTAATGCGACACAGAGAAAGATGTTAGTAAGTCTTAAACACGATTGGGGGACCAAGCAGTGGCTCACCTCGAAAGCTGGTTGGGAGGACAGTTTGCCTCAAAGCCTAATACATGGAGAAGGGCACCTGGAAAGCTGATACATCGGTGGTGGCAATGCGAGGAGCATGTTAGTTGCTGAAATGCAGTTCAACAGGATGGTATGGCTTACCTTGCAAGATTTTTTTTGGAGACTGTCGTGAGGGAAAAAAAGGTGGGAAGAGACGGGAGTTGCCACGTGTTGAACAGCATGTGACTACAAGGATAGCCAATTTTCTTTTTGCACATCACATGTGCCTCAAACATACCAAAGTGGCCACATCGCTACAAGAGAGCTGATTGTTTTCTTCAGCCAAGTCACGTGCGGGCCAAACATAACCAAAGTCATGGCATATATCATCTGTAGCGTTTCTCACACTTCTGTTTTCACTTTTCTCCCACTGTCGTTATCTTTCTTTGTTGCTGTCACAGACATCGCTCAAACAATGATGCCCCACCTCTCCCATTCCTCGAGGTAAGCCGTCTGTCCCCTCTCCCTGGTCATTATTTACATACTGACCTCGTTGGGGTCTATAATAGACCCTTCTGCCAACGGTGTCATACTTATCAACACCATTCTGCGTGTCATGTACCCCCCACCCCACCGTCTAATCAGTAGCCCCCATGTTTTTGTGTTTAACCCCCACCACTGTGTGTACCTCCCTTGAAGGTAAGCCATGCCCGCTAATCGTGTTTCCTGCATACTAACACCTTTCTGCGTGTTGTGGCACACCCAGTGTCATGCAACAGCCGTAGAGGTAAGCCGTCCCCCCTCAAACCATTTGATACATACTAACACCCTTCCATGTCGTGTACCCCCCACTGCACTGTCCGTCGTCAGCCCCCATATGTGTGTCGCACCTTAGGTTGTGTAACAGCGGTCGAGGTAAGCCATCACCCCTCAACCATCGTTGATACATACTAACACCCTTCCGCTGTCATGTACTCCCACCGCACTGTCTGTCATCAGCAGCCCCCCCCCATGTGTGTGTCGCGTTGCACTCCACCACTGTGTGTATAACCCTTGAAGGTAAGCCGTCATCCCTCAATTACCTTTGATAGATACTGATACCCTTCCGTGTGTGTGTCGCTTGCACCCCACTGATCTTTGTATCAACCTCCAAGGTAAGGATGCTCTCCCCCCCATCATGTTTAAGACACTAACACCTTTCTGTGTGTTGTGTCATGCTCTGCATTGTGCAACAGCGTTTGAGGAGCTGTCCCCCCCTCCCAATGTTGATACATACTAACACTCTTCTGCATGTCTGTCGCCCCACAGCGTACGTGGTAAGCCATCCCCCGAGTTACCTGGGTATATATCAACATCCTTGTGTGTGTTGCACCCCGCTGTTGTGTGTATCAGCCTTTAAGGTAAGGCTGACCCCCCAGTCGTGTTTAAGACATACTAATACCTTTCTGCGTGTCGCATCACCCTGTGTCATGCAACAGCGTTCGAGGTAAGCCTGTCCCCCCTCAACCATCTTTCATACATGCTAACACCCTTCTGCATGTCGCGTCACCCCACAGCATACGTGGTAAGTTATCCCCTGAGCTACCTGGGATATATATCAACACCCTTTTTTGAATGTTGCACCCCACCGTTGCGTGTATCAGCCTTCAAGGTAAGGCTGCCCCCCCATCGTGTTTTAAGACATACTACTACTTTCCTGTGTCGCATCACCCTTTGTCGTGCAACAGTGTTCGAAGTAAGTTGTCCCTGCTTAACCATCTTTGTTACATACTAACACTGTTGATGTCATTATGTTGTCATTGTGACTGGTCCCATCCTATTGTCAAGGTGATTAACTGCTGTGTTGAACTAACCATTGATCTATAGACGCCATCCTGACATTGTGTAGGCTGCAGTTGCACATGCTTGGATGGTGACCCTTTATCCACCCTGTACCTGGCCAGTACATTGTTGGTATGGGGGGTAGTTAGTTATGTTAGTCCATGCCTGCTAGTGCAGGCTGGCTTAATATTGATGTTGGTATCTGTGGGTAGTGTGTCTTGACTTTGTCTGTGCCTGCTAGTGTGGGCCAGTGAATGTTAATGTCATGCAGTATTTGTCTTGACTTTGTCTGTGCCTGCTAGTGTGGGCCAGCAAATGTTAATGTCATGCAGTGTTTGTCTTGACTTTGTCTGTGCCTACTAGTGTGGGCCAGCAAATGTTAATCTGTCAGACTTGGTCCATGCCTGCTAGTGTAGGCTGGCCTAATATATGTCATGTTGGCACTTGGGGCTAGTATTCATCTCGACTTTTGTCTGTGCCTACTTGTGTGGGCCAGCAAATGTTCATCTGTCAGACTTGGTCCATGCCTGCTAGTGCAGGCTGGCCTAATATGTAAAATGTTGGTACCTGGGCACTGCTACTCTGTAGTATGTTTCTTGTTAGTGTCTCACCCTTCATGGCAGGTTGAGGTGTGTCAGTTGTTCTGTTTCCCTGTTATAATGACTGACTTGTCTTTAACAGTGTCCAACTGTGTGACCTTTTGCTGTGTAAGTTGTCCCTTGGCTTTATTTCAGGTGTTAACTGTGTACCTCAGCACTCTCAGTCTAGTGGTAATTGGGGGTTATTTGCTTGTACTTGGAGTTAGTTTTTTCTTGATGACTTGCTTCTGCTCTGGGGGAGGGCCCCTCCTGGACAGTTGGCAGGGAGTCAGTTCCACTTGGGACTTTGTTATTTTTGTTGTGTTTGCACTTGTAATTTGTATAACTCGTCCCATCCCCTGTATTTTGTCTTGAAAATGTCATTAATTGCATTGTGTTTGCCCTTATTTTTGAATCCATGGGGCCTAACCCTAACCCTAAGCATGACACATGGGGAATCAGCAGGCACCAGGCACAACTGATTTCCTGAGTTTCATGGCTTAAAATAATTTTATGCATGCCCTCTGCTGCAATCCCACTACATCCCACTAATCCACTACATCATCACCCCTGAGGCATAAGTGTGCAATGAATTCTTCTTTAACTTCTTCTGAAGCCATGTCTGCCTTGGTGGATGGGATCCTGACATCTGCACTTGAGGGTTCCAGACTCTCCACAACATCAGTGATACAGAAATCTGATCTAGGAAGCCCAGGTAATGGGAACCATCTCCTTGGTATTGGCTACACCCTGCTTGATAATGATAATGAATGATAGACTCAGAGTCATGTCCCAATGTCCCAATTGACTAACCTTCAAAGGGTCATGATGGAGGAACACCTTCCTTCTGCATCTATTTCCTTCACCAAAACCAAGCTTTCTGCCCTTGTCATTGCTCATGCAATCCTGAACCCCTGTGAGTCTGTCTCCAGATAGTTGAAGTCCAAAGCCTGAAGTCTAGAGGCAGATGTAACTGAATGGGACATTGATAGGTTTGCTGAAACCCATGCCACATGCTGCAGACAAGACCAAATATTTTCAATATCCACAATGGGGGCATATCTCTGACCCTGAAACTGTTTTGGATGTCCATGGTAGAGTGATGGTTTGGTATCTCCCAGGCATCATTCCTCCTCAAAGAGTGGTGAAACAGTCTCTTCTCCAATGTATATCTTATATTAATATTAATTCACTGGTAGGACCATCTCATAAGATTCACCTCCTTTGAAAAGCAGCCTTGTGACACACTCCAAAAGGAAGAATGAGTCCAGCAAGAGATTTGGCCATAGACATGTGCCAGAGCTTGATGGCACTGAGGCAGACCCCTTGGCTGGCACCATGTTTGGACATGGCAGGCTTATGAACTCTCCTGCTGTTTTCCAGCAGGCTCATATGGTAATCTTTCTTCTCTGGTACAGATTACAAGGCTAATACTCTCATAGAGGTTCCAGGACAAGGTCTATGAAAGTTCCACTCTCAAATTCTCTGCTGTAAAAAAATGGCTTCAAGACATTTCTTATGCAGAGGAGTTCTGGAACTCCATTCTGATCTTGTACTACCAGATCTGGCCAGGATTGGCAAGGATGCCATTGCAGCCAAGGAGGACTGGGTGGTGACCCCAACCCCCTTCTGGGTCCAGGTGGCCATCAATCTATGTTGGCATAGATGTCATAGTTAACCAGGAGACTCTTCCCCACTGTGACCAGGGTTCAGCTCCCTCCCTGCTGGACTTGGTAGTGAGCCTGGGAACTCATGATGCCCAATTTCATATTTCAGATCTTGGTACCATTTTTGGTTATCACCCAGGCACCATGATTTACCTTGCTGGAAAACTTCTCAGCCACTCAGTTCCCAAGTGGGAGAAAAGAGAAAGGATAGCACTTGCTCACTACATGAGGGATGCTATCCATAACAGATTTGGAATGGCTTGGCCAGCTTTCACCCAACAGAAGGAACTTTTGTCAAAATTTTTACTGTCTTAGTGTAGGTACTTAGCCAAGCATCTTAGCCAAGCATCTTAGCTGATGTCAATCGGAGTCTCTGAGTAAAATTATACCTCCAGTGTATCTCCACAGCATTCCAAACCATCACACCTACTTCCCACAAAGCATGCAGCAAAGAAGAGCCAAGGTGCTAAGTAAGAGGGCAGGCAGAAGTTCATTGTATACATTCCAGCCCACAAAGACCAGAAGAGGAAAGGTCACATACAAAGAGATTGATGCAAGGCACCTCTACCTCCCATCTGGGAGTCAACCTTCTGCATGCCAGACACCAAGGACTGCAGCATCTTCCCAGAGTCTTGGCTTCTCTGGCTTTGACTGGAATGAAGTAGAAGATGCCCCCCAGCCCCAAAGGTTCACAAAGGTTGGTACACAGACTCAGCAATGATTTAACATTAAAACTTCCCTGCAGAGTCAAAATGACTTTATCACAGAGTGGCTGCCTTGGAGAGCAAAGTATCTTAATGTCATTTTGGAGGGAGAGCAGCTGGAAAAGGGTGGGATTTGTGAGCAATGTTGTCAGGCAGAAGGAAGTATCAGATGCATGTCCTGCACTCATGTGCATGCCTGGTGTGGTCCCTGCACTGTCAAAGCTCACAGAAACCTCCCCTTTCACAAGGTCCAAAGGTGGAATGGTACTCACTACCAGGCTACTTCCTAACTTGGCTTCTTGTGGCACATGGGCCATGGGGGAGAACCCTGCCCCCAGAGTGGGATGATTCTGATCCAGAGGAGTTAGGTTATGTAACTGGGGGGGGACCTCCCAATCACAGGTCAGTGATGTATTTGTTCTGGAGGCCTTATGATGACCTTACCATCAGGAAGTCTTCTGGATTCCAAATGACCATAGTGCACACTGAAGGTATTTTTACTCACCAGATCTCTGGGTGCAACTGCCCTGGATCTGATCCTATTCAGTGGCACCTTGAGTTGCTCTGGCAAAGACTCTTCCCAGCCAGCATTTCTAAGCTGAAGACTGCCTTCACCTTTGATGTCCTTGATCACTTTCTGATAGATGCTTCAGAGTGCAAGACTTCTGCTATGAGTTTCTATCAGAAACTGAAGAGGTTCACCAATAATGCATTTCCTGAAAGGGTACCAGTTGAATGCAATTTTCCCATTTGTGGCTCATGTTAATACTTTTTGCTTGGCTTGTTAGGATAGGTACAGAGAGCTGATGAGGGTTTTCCTGGTTGTGGAGGGATTTGAAACATAGGAAATGGTTTGGTTTTGGTCATGATACAGAACAAGATCCAGGAGATGGAGGACTTGCCCTCTTTTGCCCTGCCTGCCCCCAACCAGGTCTTAATTTGCCTACAGACTGGAGAGCCCAATATGACAGGTAGGAGCCTTCAATCTGTTTAAATTCTGATTTAACCTGCTTCAGGGATACTGTAATGAGGCAATATGTCATTGATGGCAACTTCACAGCTCAACACATGAAAATGAACAAGCCAGAGTCAGGTGTTGCCCTGTCAGATGGAAAAGGTTATATGGTTTCAGAGGGACCCTATCAGAGTCATCTCCAACAGTCTTTGGATAGCAAGGAGGTGAGTGGTCTTAAAGTCTTGGAGTTTACTTACCAACCATGCCTTTAGAGATCTACCTGCAGCAATCACCAGGCAATCAATGCTGCCAACATCAACAAGTCCAACCTCCAATCCACTGGGATTGGTGCAACAGCTTGTGCCTGACATGGTTGCTTTGTTCCCCACTCTGTGGTAGATTTTCAAAAAGGGGAAAGGTGAATGGACTTGGTGTATTGATATTGGTACCTTTGGACTGAACTGTTGGCCAGGTATATGAACACAGACTACTCCATTTGCAATGCCCTTGGGAATTGTTCTGAGAGCATCACAAAATCCCTGGTCATTTATGATGTAGGGTGCCAGTGGAGTGTCAACTTTAGGACATGGGTAAAATCTAGCCCCTCTCTATTTCTTCCCCCAGTTCTGGAAATCATTCCTGCTGTGGGGAAGTTCCATTTGGTTGCACACAAGCTCTCTTGCTTCCCAAGGTACAGCCTCAACTTTGTCAAGGGTGCAGGCCACTTGGATGGTGAAATTCTGGAGACATTGTGGGCTCCATTCAATAAGATCTCCCCAACTGCCAGGTCTATGACTCAGGCCCACAGGCAAGAGGTGTATGATGATCATATGAGGGATTCTAACTGGAAAAAGCTTGTTGGAATAGGTGTGATTTTTTTTCTTGAAGGAGAGGTAAATTTACATGGAATGTCCAAGTCCCATCCTTGCTGAAGAAATACAAGATGGCCAACAAGTTTCTGGAGGAAATGAACCAGGCCTATGAGCAGTTGACTGCTGGTCTAGATCCTGACAAGGTTGCACAATGGGAGTTGGATGCTCTTAGGGCAGAGGCAGATAGGGAGGAGGCCCTAGATATTTATTTGTTGAAAGAGGACAAAGGTCAGTCTTATGGATGGAATGATGACTTAGTCTGATGATTTTTGTAGCTCCCTCCTTTCATGAAGTGCAGTTAAAGCTTGCAAAACACCCAAAGGCTCCCTCAGGAAACTTTGGTTCTGTGGCCTGGCTTGCAGAGGGAATCAGCATTGAAGACTCCCAGTGAGCTCCCTGTTGACCTGAAGGTGATTTTCTTGCTGACCAGACCTGCAGGGACCAGCTGAGATCTGAACTCCATCAACTTCCCAGTCCCATGTCCACCAGGCAAGAAGTCAAAACTTCAGAGAAGAGGCAGAGACTCTCTGCCAGGATTGAAAAATTCCATAGCAATGGTCAAGCATTTTTCAAAAGTTTGGAGATAGATGGTACTTTCATTGCCCAAGATGATCCAGCATTCTGTGGGAAAGATGAAGAAGAGGACTTGGAGTTCTGGGATGATGATGAAAGGGAGTGGCAAGCTTCTGAAGAGGATGTTGAGGAGCTGGCTTCAGAGCTCATGAGTATATGGATGCCATCCTCCATTGGGGCTGCCAAACTAATGGAGCTGGGCCTTCATGACCTTCTCAAAGAGGAAAGGGAACTCAGGATTGGACAAGCTAATGATTGTCTAGACCAGCTTAGGACTGACCTGGGCAACAAGGCCATGTTATACTGACAGAATTTCAGGACTGCAAATTCCACTAGGGAGGGTACCAGAGCCAAGAAGGAAATCCAAAAAGTGGTGGCCAGAGTCAACAAGCATGTCAGAAGTTGTCAAAGGGCCAGGCAGGCCATTCTCTGGTTGGACCCTGATGTTAACATGGCACAAAAGTATCAAGAAATCAGACCAGAAGATCTTGCAGTGAGTAAAGAGGTGACAGAGGAGAACAGGTTTGGACAGGGGACCAGTAAGCTGGCCTGGTTCTGGATGATGGATGGTGAACAGACTCAGCTCAATGAGGAGTCAGGGGGGTTGATGCAAGAATGTAAGTGTATACTCCTTCAATATATCTTACTAAAAGTTATGCTCAGTTTACCAGATCAATTGGCTCAAAGCAAGGGCAAGAAGGGACAGATGGAAAGAAGAAGTATCACTGGTGAGGCATGAGATGCTGTGGACTGGTTTGTGGTTCAAGCACCACAAGAACATATGGGAGAAGAGGGCTCTGCAGTCCACTGAGCCTGGGAAAGGAGCTTATGCTAATAAGCAGATAGAGTTGTGGAGGGACTTTGTGTCAGAAAAAAATTATGGCCATTACACATGACTGTATGTAATTATAATGGTTAACATATATTAGTGTCCTGCCAATGGGTGATGTTGGCATTGTCATGGTGTCATAATCTGGGGGATGCTGATTGGAGTGCCTGACAATGGCTGGTCAGTTTGAGCAATGTGCATGTGATTGCAATGCCATTGCCTGCTGATTGGAGTGCCTGACAGTGGCTGCACCTGCCACTACAATGACATATTAATTATAACATAATTGAGATGCCCCACTATGCATATTGGATCACTCTTATATCATTGTAATGCCACCAAGTATTGCAATGATGCAGTGATTTTATTGTCTGCGACTATTCCACTACAACAATGCGGTTTTTTAGAAATATCCTCTTCCCACTTAACCCACCCTGGGATACTTGAATCATTATGACAGATAGATAATGCGCTCAGTAGGAACATGGGAGACACAGCAGCAGCATAGGGAGGGAAGATAGCAAGTTGAAGGAACACATAGTGAGAAAGGAATAGGTCATGGAATGCACTACTCCCACCCTGGGACATTCAAAGTCAGTACCACAGATAGATAATGAGGAGTTCAATAGGAACATAGGGCGATGCAACAGTGGTGCAAGGAGGGCAGGATAGCAAGCCCAAGAAACATGTGTGCTTGGCCAACCAGGGAAAAGATAGTGCCATGCAATGACAAGGGAGGAATGATAATAAATCAAATGAGCATGTATGTATGATTGGCAATGGGGGAGAGGGGTATAGCATCTGGAGTGGTTGATATGGTTGGTGACTGGGAAGAATGGGTAACAGGTTAAGGAACATGTTGCATTGCTGGCAACTGGGAGGAACAGGATAGCAAGATGGGGGTGGCAACTGGGGAGAACAGGTCAGAGTCAGAAGACATACAGTGAGCTCAGAAACCCTTCCCATGTTTACCCTAATTCCAGTGCAGGAGGTGTACTGCCAGACACTGTGGGAATTTTGCTTAGCTTTGGTGGAGTCATAAATAGTACTTACTCCTGGCGACAAAATGGCCCCTAGGTCACATGATTTGGTTCACTGGCTGGCAAGATATAAGCAATATAAAACAGCAACATCATGGAGAGGGTTTTTGAGCTTTTGAATAGATGGGTATTCTAGTACTTGGTATAACCTCCTTCTGCTTTCAACACTGCCTGAACCCTTCTAGGCATACTCTCAATCAACTTCTGACACTCTTCAACTGGTATCCCTTCTCATTCCACCTGAAGTCTCTCCCACAATTCATGAATTCCACTAGGGGGGTTTTCATGTTGTGTGGGCCTCCTCTTGAGACAACCCCAGAGATGCTCAATGGGGTTTAGGTCTGGAGACTGTGCAGGCCACACCATGGTCTGGAATTCTTGCTCTTCCAGCCAATTCTTGACCATTCTGCAAGTGTGCTTGGGGTCATTGTCCTGCTGACAGATGGTGTCAGGAGGATTGAGACCATAATACTCCAGGGTTTGTTGGAGCTCATCCCTCAAAATTTGAAGGTAAAGGTCCCCATCCATCCTACCATCAATCTCAGTAGCAAAGCCAACTCCCTGCCAAGTCATACAGCCCCACATCATATGGGTACCTCCTCCAAACTTGAGGGTTCCTTCAACCAGCCTATCATTAAGCCCCTCACCAGCCCTTTTCCATGCCCATTTGCATCCATCTGACCCTAGATGATTGATTTTGGTCTCATCAGACCATACAACCTTTTTCCAGTCCTCTACAGTCCAGTCTTTATGAGCAAAAGCAAAATCCAAATGAGCCTTGTGATGTCTAGCAGAAAGAATAGGGCATTTGGTCTTGACTACTGCCTTCATACCAGCTTTCTTCAGGTGAAGACAAACTGTGCTGGCAGAGAGAGGTTGATTGGTAATGTTGGCAAGAGTTTTGGTCACTTGGACAGCATTTTCAGCCTTCCCAGAAGTGATGAGATGTTGAGCATGATGAATATTGGTAGGAGAAAGCTTAGTGGGACAACCTCCAGTGGCCTTCAGAAGGGTAGGATGCTCTTTGGAATGAAGTTTGGATATGGTGGAAGGGCTGACACCAGTTTGCTTGGCAATGGCTTCACCAGGAAGTCCAGAATCAAGCAAGGAAAGGATGGTGCTTTGTTGAGTAAGGGAAAGGGATCTGACCATGATGGTAATGGGGAATAAAGAACTGTGTGAACTTTTTTTGAGCTCAGACACCATGTTTACATATGTATCTTTGTTTGTACTAACAAACATTAGCAAATATACTATGATTCTACTCACCAATTCAAAAGCTCAAAAACCCTTTCCATGATGTTGCTGTTTTATATTGCTTATATCTTGCCAGCCAGTGAACCAAATCACGTGACATAGGGGCCATTTTGTAGCCAAGAGTAAGTACTATTTATGACTCCACCAAAGCTAAGCAAAATTCCCATGGTGTCTGGCAGTACACCTCCTGCACTGGAATTAGGGTAAACATGGAAAGGGTTTTTGAGCTCACTGTACATACAAGGACTTTGTGCCATACTACTAGACCATGCTTTGGACTTCATATCTGAAAGGAAAAGTGAATGCCAAATATGTCAAAACAAAATGGTATTTTTCCTAAAAGAGGTATAGCTGATATTTTTTTCAACCACCTGCCTAAATCAGAAAGGGCCAACAATTTTCACCTTCCCACTGTCTCTAACAAAATCTCTACTGCTATTTACCTCCCCCTCACTTGACTATCACATGGCTGATTTGTCTGAAGCCTACTCTACTATCCTGTCATCCTATTTAGGGCAGTACAAAGAAGCAAGGGGGAACTCTGAGCTCAGGAATGAGATCTTGGCTGAGGTGAAGTCAGAGATCCTTCAGCAGGGATCTTCAGGTTCTGTGGCATTGCCCAGTAATTTGAGAGTGGTGGGACATCTTTTTTCATTATGTTGGGTGAATCTCAATTTTATCTAGGCCATCAGAAGGGTGTTCTTGCCAGAATTAGACCCTGAAGACTGTGATGATGAGGAGAACATCATCCAGCACATCCTGTCTGTTGCTGAGAAGAGGAAGGAAGATACTGGGGAGGGTGAGGATGCCAGGGAGGAAAGGGCAAGGCCAACCAAGGCTGGGGACTACAGGAAACCATTCTCAGCATTTACTTGTGGCCAGAGACTCTTCAACGATGACATGGATGCCTATGATAGGGCTAGGAGGGACACCAAGGACCCCAAGACCATAGGCCAAAGGACTAAGATTGTCCAACAGTGGTGGGAGTCTCTTTCTGATGACAGAAAAGCTGAAGCTGGGAGGGCTGTGGAAAAGTGGAATAATTTGGGTGCTCCCAAAGAGACCCATGATTTGTATGTGCTCCTCCCATTGCAAGGCTGTATGCTAAGCTTAAAGCACACAGATACCAGAGGAAAAATTTCCCCAGCATGGCTAGAGAGTTCATTGACACATGTTGGAGAACCATGGGGTGCCATATAGTGATGTTTTCTGCCCATGAGGCAGGGGAAAGTCCAGATCAAGATGGCAGTGTAAGTTCCACTTAACCTGGTACATCCAATGCTAAGGAGGACATCTAGTTTTGAGACACCACCTGCTGATGGGAAGAAACCTTTCACTGAGTCATCTGAGTCCAGCAAGGATTGGGTTTTGAATGGAGAGCAGAATTTGACTGACTACCTTTTGACTGCCCCATGTAAGTTCAGTGTATTCTCTATCAATAACATGGACTTAGACTGATCAATACTTAGTTGAGGAAGATCTGAATGAGAAGCAGGGAGATAGAGATAACTGTTGATGAGGCTGGGAAATCCTGAAGTGCCAACTTGGTCTGGACAGAAGCTGAAGGTCCAGCAGAATTTGGCAAGAGCAGTTTTCCAAGCAGCTTATGGTGGGTTCTTGATTGGAATGTGAATGTTGGGCAGTTGATTGATGGTGAAAACATAGCCAAGTTTACAGAGAAGCCAAAGGCCAAGGTTCCCTGGGGATTGCTTATCAAGTCTCCTCTGGAGTATTTGGACAAGGAGTCCATTCCAGATGGATTTACTATAAAGGATCCTTCAAAATGGACCAAGGCAGAGCTGCTGTTACTTTGGAATCATTGGCATTCCTTAGAGGGTGAGGATAAGGTGATTGTGTCATTTATCAAATGCAGAAAGGAGGATGCACCATTGGAGATTCAGTTTGACAGGAAGGGGAAAGCCAGCTCTAAGAAGAGAGTTTGGATGAGCCCTGGAGATGACAGTGAAGCTGATGTGGGCCCCACTGGAGTGACTGTCAGCTCTGACTCAGAGCAGGAAACTGGCAGGGTTCCTAAGAGGGGGGAGGTGGCTCCTGGAAGGGCAGAGGATGATACCCCTCACAAAACAAGTCCTGCTTGGCATGCTAGCATGGACAGGGTCAAGTTTTTAAAGTCTCTTTCAATCATGCCTCAGTACCAGGAGCTGGTTGAGCTGGTGCATGCCTTACCCAAATCAGTAAGTAACAAACATCTGGGGGGAAGACCATAATAACAAATATATTTCACAGGCACCTGGAATGGGAACCAAGCTTGACATGCCTGTCTGGGCAACATGGGCATGGAGTGCTGAGTACCTTCCTGCTGATATCCATTTGAAAGGCACTTCATTCTGGAAGTCACTCCAGCAACTACAAAGTGCGAGATTTGGTTGTTCTCTGAAGGGCTTGCAGGTTGTACTTGGATTAGGGCTTTTATTGCGGGAGTGTAAGTGGGCCCAGGAAGTGGAGCCAGATGATCCCAAAGTAGCTGACCTTGATTTTTTGCTGAGCTCTGAGCTTGGTGTTGAGAGGGGGGAAGATGTGATGGGTGCAGTGGGGGTAGTGATCTCCAGGTTGCAGCAGAATTCTACCCAGATGGAGGAAGAGGGGGGAGAGGGAAGTGGTTCAAAGGGGGCTTCTAGGATGGGAGAGGAGATGAGTGGGAGTGAGGAAGTGAGTGAGGAGGAGGAAACTCCAGTTCCCAGATCTACCAACAAAAGGAAAAGGGAAGGGAGTGTGATTTCAAAGCAGAAACAGAAAGTGACAAAGGGAGGTCATCATGAGGATGTAGTGAAGGAGAAAAGAGAGCAGAGATCAAGGAAGCAGACCAAGAGAGCATTGGGACTTGGTTTGTAGATACATCATGACTAAAGTTGCATTAGGTCAGAAATGTATCCAATTTAAAGAAGCCCAAATAGAGTGATGTGGTGATTGGTCAGGTTGGCTCAGTAACAGCAGACAAAGAGACCCCCAGTAAAGTTGGCCAACCCCAGCTCCAGACATTGGTGCTGCATCCCAAACTATGGAGGTTACCCATGTTGAATGGCATCCCCCAGCCAGGGCCATGGATTGTATCCAATGACCCCTCCTGCAGGGGGGTGGGCCAGCCCCCCAGCCAGGTTGACCAACCCCACTTCCAGGGGAGAGGGGGGCATCCCCCAGCCAGGTCGGCTGACCCTGCTTCCAGGACAGTGGGGCATCCCCCAGCCAGGGCATTGACTTGTATCCAATGAGCCCTCCTGCAGGGGGTGGGCCAGCCCCCCAGCCAGGTTGACCAACCCCACTTCCAAGGGAGAGAGGGGTATGCCCCAGCCAGGTCAACCAACCCAACTTCCAGGAGAGTGGGGCATCCCCCAGCCAGGTTGGCCGACCCCATGTCCAGGAGAGGGGGGCATCCCCCATGCAGGTCAATCCAGGAGAGGGGGGCATCCCCCATGCAGGTTGGCCGACCCCATGTCCAGGAGAGGGGGGCATCCCCCATGCAGGTTGGCCAACCCCATGTCCAGGAGAGGGGGGCATCCCCCAGCCAGGTCGGCTGGCCCCACTTCCAGGAGAGGGGGGCATCCCCCATGCAGGTCGGCCGACCCCATGTCCAGGAGAGGGGGGAATCCCCCAGCCAGGTTGGCTGACCCCACATCCAGGAGAGGGGGGCATCCCCCATGCAGGTCGGCCGACCCCATGGCCAGGAGAGGGGGGCATCCCCCATGCAGGTCGGCCGACCCCATGTCCAGGAGAGGGGGGCATCCCCCAGCCAGGTCAGCTGGCCCCACTTCCAGGAGAGGGGGGCATCCCCCATGCAGGTTGGCCGACCCCATGTCCAGGAGAGGGGGGCATCTCCCAGCCAGGTGGGCTGGCCCCACTTCCAGGAGAGGGGGGCATCCCCCATGCAGGTCGGCCGACCCCACGTCCAGGAGAGGGGGGAATCCCCCAGCCAGGTTGGCCGACCCCACATCCAGGAGAGGGGGGAATCCCCCAGCCAGGTGGGCTGGCCCCACTTCCAGGAGAGGGGGGCATCCCCCATGCGGGTCAGCCGACCCCATGTCCAGGAGAGGGGGGAATCCCCCAGCCAGGTTGGCCGACCCCATGTCCAGGAGATGGGGGCATCCCCCAGCCAGGTCGGCTGGCCCCACTTCCAGGAGAGGGGGGCATCCCCCATGCAGGTCAGCTGACCCCACGTCCAGGAGAGGGGGGAATCCCCCAGCCAGGTCAGCCGACCCCACATCCAGGAGAGGGGGGAATCCCCCAGCCAGGTCGGCCGACCCCACATCCAGGAGAGGGGGGCATCCCCCAGCCAGGTTGGCTGGCCCCACTTCCAGGAGAGGGGGGCATCCCCCATGCAGGTCGGCCGACCCCACATCCAGGAGAGGGGGGCATCTCCCAGCCAGGTTGGCTGGCCCCACTTCCAGGAGAGGGGGGCATCCCCCATGCAGGTCGGCCAACCCCATGTCCAGGAGAGGGGGGCATCTCCCAGCCAGGTGGGCTGGCCCCACTTCCAGGAGAGGGGGGCATCCCCCATGCAGGTCAGCTGACCCCACATCCAGGAGAGGGGGGCATCCCCCATGCAGGTCAGCTGACCCCACATCCAGGAGAGGGGGGAATCCCCCAGCCAGGTTGGCCGACCCCACATCCAGGAGAGGGGGGAATCCCCCAGCCAGGTCAGCTGGCCCCACTTCCAGGAGAGGGGGGCATCCCCCATGCAGGTCGGCCGACCCCATGTCCAGGAGATGGGGGCATCCCCCAGCCAGGTCGGCTGGCCCCACTTCCAGGAGAGGGGGGCATCCCCCAGCCAGGTCGGCCGACCCCATGTCCAGGAGAGGGGGGCATCCCCCAGCCAGGTCAGCCGACCCCACATCAAGGAGACAGGGGCACCCCCCAGCAAGGTCAGCTGAACCACCTTCACACCTTGGCCAGACCCCTTCAAGGCCAGTCGGCCAGTGTCGGCTAGGCCCACTTTTAGGCTCAATTGTACATGTCAGGTGTCCCAGTTTCAGGCCAATCGTTGACTGAAGGGTCTGGATGATGATGTACATGAGTCCGCATGTGCCCATATGCTACTGTGCTGACTAAGCCTCCTGACCTCGCCTGCCTATGACTCCCCCTACTCCACTGGTAATGCTATACTCGCCAGTGCAAATCGTATCTTTGGTTTGATAGTGAGTAATCCCATGCAAGCGTTTCAGAAATGAACGGTGACAATTAAAATCCAGGCACTGATCATGGCGATTGGGGCAAGTATCTACTTCGAGATATGGGTCCCTGGAAGGATACTCGTTGGAGCTGGATGTATTCCATCGTTTCTGTCCTTTGAGCCCCGTGTCTGTAAAATGAAATGCATTTTTCGCATTATGTGGATTGGATTGGGTTGAGCAAATCAGTTAAATTAGTATTACATGGCCCAAGACCTAAGGAACAATAACATACGTATACATACTGGCCTTCTCTCTAATCGGGTATCAGGTAATGTCTATAGTTATGTGAAAATCCTGCAGGCAAGTGTCTCGACCAACGCAACCTATACAATTTCCGGGATCAAGGTTTTACTCTCTAGAATGCTATCCAAGTCCTGGGCGCGAGCAAAGATAGCACTATCACTTGCGATTCTCCGATACTCGTTATGAGGCAATCGCCTCAGCAGGAATGCGCTAAATGGCTGCTCGAGCTGTTCCGCCAGCTTCCACAGAGCGTCGGTATCATTGTTTACCTGAGTCACTTCAAGCGGCTTGGGATGCCAAGGACGAACGAGGACATATATACCGGGCGTTTTCTCGAGACTGACCGACAGTGTGACTTCGAGGGGCCGCAGGTGCGATGCATGGATTTCATACACGTAACGCAGAGGACTGGTCGAACTGCGCAAGAGTTTGACAGTCGTGACCCAGTGCGCGATGGAGGGTAGTGTAAGCGTCTGATTAACAAACCGCGCGCGTGGTAAAGCCGCAAGGGAACTATACAATTTTCGCACTTTCTCGAGTTCGAAGCTGTCACGTCTGCTAGTGTCGCTGGCAGTTGATGGCATACGAGGCAATGCCTGGTATGGCGTCAGGCTAGCGGGAAAACAGCTATGGATAGAGGATGCCGTTCCAACCCAATCCAAGATTGAAATGTCTCCAGAACGTGATATGATTTCAGCTAGCAGGCGTCCAATTGCGCTTTCCGCAGATTCGCCGTAGAGGACTGGTAAGTGCAGCTTGAAAATACCAAAAAGAGAATATGCCACATCTTCCGACCGAGTGGTACAACGGCCTGATGCCCACTGGAGTCTCGATCGTGCGTCGTCCATGCCCGGGGAGAAATTCATAAGATGCCCTTCTGCTATCCCTGTGGCTTTTTGAAGTTCTGCAAGCACAGTCGCATTGGTTTTGTGATTGTCCACCTTAAGATTCATGTAGAGCGACCAGTCCCGTGTATAGAACAGTACGGTAGGTGGAGCCAGCAGCTCTTGGAGAGTCCAGCCTCGTTTGAACCAGAGGCTGTCTGCAAACGAACAAGCGTTGGAGACGTCGGAGAGGTACACGAGAGTCAGGGACGACCGACGATACCATGAAAACATGGAGCCGATGGCCTCTTGAAGTTCGGCGCTGCTATCTTTATCGATGCAGCAAGTGTCGCTCCATGCCCACAAGAAACCATGACCCAAAGCACAGAGACAAAAATTTTGGAGCTTCGCTAGACCATCCATGTTGCTTAAATCATAGATCTTTGTACCTTCAATGTCACGTAGCAATGGCTCGCGACTCCCCCATCTGTGGGACAGCGTGACATATTCAAAGAACTTGGAGACCACTTCGCGGATCCGCGCTTCACGTAGCTGGTCGTCAAGCGCAGATATCAACGGAAGTAGCTGGCTGTATTGAGGACTATTTTCGAAATAGGATAGCTGTGCATCTCGATTACACAGGATGCCTGTCGTTGTATACAGGAGTCGTAATGGAACGTCTCTGAGTGTTTCGAAGACAATGCTCCTGATTTGTTGGCTGAAATCGGAGCTTGGATTAACAGCGATCACTGGTGGAACTGGATCGGGGTCATTCCTAAGCTTTGCTGTGAGGTAACACGTAAGACACTCCTGACATGGTAGGCGGTCTGAGTGCCCTGGGGGACAGAGTGCCATGGCACGTTCTCCGAGCTCGATCGCCTTCTCAATGTCGACTACCGAACCCCATTTCTGGAATTTTTCGTGATAGCAGTCAGCAAGGCTGAGAAGAGGTCTGCCTTGATCGAGTGGGGGCGTGTGATCCAACGTAGCCTGACGGAGAGTTATGATTTCCTCCATGTCAGCAATGTCGCCCCGTTCCCTGAAGCATTTGTAAAGAGAAGCATCGAATTTGCCAAGGATTGGCTGTCGCCCTGGGTGATCCCGAGCTAGTACGCTATTCAAAGCAGCTCGGCAGAGTATGATCGTTTCGTCCAAAGTTCTTTTGCTGAGAACTGGGCAGGGATCTACACCTCTAGAGTCAGCAAGTGCCAGCACGGCATCTCGAAAAGCGGTATCTTCCGTCAAATCAACCATGAAACGCTCCTTCCTAAATCACTCGTAAGTACAATCCCTGAACACGAGTATTGGTCGTCACCTTGCATCTCTGGAGGGTAGGCATTCCAATGCCAATCGTCTGAGGGTGATGATCTCATCCAAGTCTACCTCTTCTCTTCCGTTCTTCAACCGTTCGGAAAGGCAGCTGGCCAGATTGGACAAAGTAGTGCAGCGTTCAGGGTGTCCACGGGGGGTAACTTCCAAAACGGCACGTTGGGTGAGAATGATTTCCATCAAATCTTCTGTGGCGCCTTCTCTCTTGGATCGCTCACTAAGATGACCAACGAATTCTAGGAGGGTTGGTCGTCTTTCTGGATTTCCGGAGGGCATACATTCCAACAGGGTTCGTGTAAGTGCGATGATCTCGTCCAAATCTTTTTTCGCCCCATCTTTCTTGAACCGTTCATAGAGAAGATCAACAAGCTGGTTGAGGGCTGAATGACGCTCTGAGCCTTCGAGGGGAGTAAGTTCCAACGCAGTCCGCCTGAGAGAGATAATCAGATCTAAATCCGATTTTGTCTTTTCCTTCGTGAACCGCAGAGAGAGGAGATCAGCTAGGTTGGTAAGAGTCGAATAGTGATCAGGATGACCCGAGGAAATGCTTTTCAATGCCGCCTGCTGGAGTGTGATCATCTCATCCAAATCTTCTTTCTTCCCTTCAATCCTGAACCTGTCCGAAAGGCGGTCAGTGAGTTTGCTGAGAACTGCACGACGATGAGGGCCACCGGGAGTCATATCCAACACCGCACGTTGGAGTGCAATGACTTCCGCCAAGTCTGGCATGGTGTTGTCCCTCCTGAACCGCTGGTAAAGGTTATCGCCGAGCTTGACGAGAATTGATTGTCGCCCTGGAGCTTCCGAGGGCATGCAGTCCAGAGCAGCTTGCTGGAGGCTAATGGTTTCGTCTAAATCGGCTTTCATTCCGTCCCTCCTGAATCGTTCAGAGAGTAGATCAGCCAAACCGAGGAGAGCCGAGCAGCGCTCAGAATGTCCCTGGGGAACGAGGTCTAATGCGGCTCGTCGAAGGGTAACGATCTCATCCATGGTGCTGCCTTGCCAAACCGTCGAGAAAGGAGGGCGGCGAGATTAGTGAGAGCTGAATAACGGTCTGGGTCTTCAAGGGGTGTGAGTTCCAATGCAGCCCGCCTGAGCGATATAGTTAGGTCCAAATCTGCCTTCACCCCTTCCTTTTCGAAGCGTTGAGAGAGGGAATCAGCCAGGTTGATCAGAGCTGGACGGCGTTGTGGGTTCCCAGGGGGAACAAGTTCTAGTAAATCCCGCCGAAGGGCAATGATCTGGTCTAGTTCTACACCCTGTCCTCCCTCGTTGAACCGTTCGCAGAGGAAGTCAACAAAGTTGGCGAGGGTCGCATAGTCATCTTGGCATCCAAGTGGAGTGAGTTCTATTGCAGCCCGCCTAAGCGTGATAATCTCATCCAAGTCTGCTTTCGTCCGTTCCTTCCTGAACCGTTCAAAAAGGACATCGGCCAGATCGATGAGGGCTGAACGGCGACCTGGATGTCCCGGGGGAGCGAGTTCCAATGTGGCCCGACGAAGCATGACAATCTCATCCAGTTCTCCGTCCTGGCGGAAGCGTTCAGAAAGGTGATTTGTGAGTTCAGCCAGAGCTGCAACACGATCTGGGGTACCCGATGAAATGAGTTCAACAGCAGCTCGTTTGAGAGAAATAACTTCGTCCAGATCTTCTTTCTTCCCTTCCTTCTCGAACTGTTCATACAGGAGGTTGGCCAAGCTGACCAAGGCTAGGTGACGTTGCGGGTGTCCTGGTGGGATGAACTGTAATGCAGCTCGCATAGATCCGAGTGTTTCGTTTGGGTTGTTGTTGGTTTCCTGTATGGACTGTTGAGGGATGGGCGCAGCAATGTTGGTTGCAGGGGTATCTGGGGATTCGTGCATTGGACTGCGTCTCGAAGGGGTGATGATTTCGTAGGGCTATATTGGAACGAGTATACAGTCATTTGCCAATTGGGTAAGTGCGCTGGAGCAATGTACCTCACCGTTCACCATGTCTTCGATGATACGCTGCACCACATTCCCTGCTGTCTTTCGACCTGTGAAAGCCCCAGAGGCCACCGATGCATGCCATTTACTACCATCCAAAGATGTTATTATACTTTCTAGCTCCGGCGTCGGCCGGACCACCTGGTCATTAGAAAGGATAGAGGCTGGTTCCCTAGTTGGCAAAACATAAACACGCGACGGCGGAGTGAATGTGCTGGGAAAGGTCTTCGCGAATGTGTCGAGATACTGTGTCAAGTCCACGTCATGATTCGTCGGATCCAACGAATGGAGAAAGAGGACGAAAGAATGACGGCGATGTTTGTTAAGCCTGTAACAATATTTGAAAGAGTACGAAGGCCAACTCGTTGGGCTTACTTCCATCTTATCCATGCAGTCATGGTAACCTCCGCATCGGAACCCTTGATATGGAAGGACGGCGTGTTCACAAATACGACGCTATTCATGCCACTTCCGAGATTGATATTGAACCTCCATGCTTGCACATAGGTAGTGCAGATCAAGTCGTGGCGCTTTACATTGACATTGGTGGACAGTTCCTTAAGAAACTACGGGGCAGTCAGTATTCAAAATGGTGGCCATTGAAAATGTCAGATACCCAGTTCCTTCTTGACTCTGTCGCGCCGACCACACTAGGGGGACAAAGTTCAACCCAATGCCTAGAGGGATAAAGGAAGTACCTGCCACTCACAAAACGACGAGGTCATCTTCTGCGACATTTGATTCTGAGAAACTGGGTCCCGTGAAACTGGAAAACAGGGCCCGAAAAGGAGGCATCAGATGTGAGAGAGATGGAGGTCAGTGCCAGTACGAGACCCCCAGTCGGGCACGTATCACTATGAATAGACAACAGATTGATCGCACAGCAAACTACACAACAGCGGGGCTGTACTCATACCGACCAATAATTCGTCCCAAAAATATCTTTACCCATGCTATGGTGCCGTATGCAGCGTCATATGTCACGGGAATGACTACAATACAGTTACTGCACATTATCTACCAATCAATACAACAATTTGCAGTGCAGGCTCCTACACAGCCCTTCCGCTGGGAGTGTGAGGGCGTATGCTGACTGTCGGCGTATGCCGAGGCAATGTCCGAGTTTCGAACCCCGCATAATCTTATTTCCCTCACACTCCCAGCGGGGGCTGCAAGATAACATTTGTAAACAATCGCAGCCACAGTGGCGCGACCTGCGGACCCAGAAAAAAAATACACAACACCGAAGTTAGGGTTACATTTTTTGTGGTTATGGTTTCCCTATATACGTAGCATTACATGTCACGCTGCACGCCCCACCTGTAACCTAATCACTGAGCACATGGCACTGATCCCTGCACCTAATCAGCCTCATGCCCACCCGACATTATCTAATTTCCAGACACAGACTCAGCAAGTGTTCGGCGTTCGGCCATGTCTATGGCAGGTGAAGGTGGCCGAGGAGATACTGAAAGGGGAAAAAGACGTCATCTGTATCGCCGGCACTGGTATGGGGAAGACACTCACATTTTGGATGCCACTGTTATTTCGACCCGGCGGTATTCAAATAGTGGTAACACCTCTGAATTTGTTGGGGAAGCAGAACGTTGCTTCATTGGTCACTGCAAGCATTTCACAATTTTTCTTCAGAAAACATGCTGAAAAAATTGAAGAAAGTGATACTCTTTTTTGACAGGTGTTTTCAAAGAGAAAAGGCAAAAATAATCTTTTCTTTTCTTTGCATGACTTGCCACAAAACATTGATTGATGGTAATAGTCATTAGTGTAGAAGCTAATCAGCACTACCATCAATTCATGTTTTTGCAAAGAAAAGACAAAGAAAAGAATATATAATATTTGCATTTTTTCTGTGAACACACCCCAAACAAAAGAGTATCTCTTCTTTTGATTTTTTCAAGATATTTTGGCATGAAAAATTGTGAAATGCTTGCAGTGGGTCAAGGCCAGAATTCAGGCAATTTCTATCAGCTCGGAGACAGCGACGCCAGCAAACTTTCAGGTGAGTGATATCCATGTGCATATTCAGAGCTTTCTTACCAGGCCATGGCATGTGAGCAGGCCATCAGTACCTTCAAGTATTGGGTCATTGTGATCAGCCCCAAGCAGATCATGAAACTGGATGGGGGATTCGAAAGGTTGCTGAAGAGTCCGTTATTCGTACAACGGATCATCAGTATTGTAATCGACAAGGCACATTGCCTTACTGACTGGGGAGAGTTTCGGCCAGAATACAGAGAGCTCAGTCGGCTTTGCTATGTGGTACCACTAAGTGTACCACTCCTTGTGACATCTGCAACTATCATGAAAAGCACACTTCGCGATCTTACTCACCTTCTCCACATGTCCCCCAGCTGCACGACCATCATTCACCGGTCAAGCCATCGACCTAATATCGGGATTGGTGTCAAAAAAATAAAATACGCCCTTAACAGCTTTGCGGACCTGACATTCCTAATCCCAGCAGGTTTCCAAGTGGGAGATCCACCCCCACCAAAATTCCTTATTTTTTTTGACGACATACCAGACTCCATAAACGCTGCATGCGTCTTGCACCATCATCTACTGCACAAGCTGAAAGAAAAGATTTGATGGTTCAATGCCAACATGTCAATGCAATACAAGGATACAGAGCTGGAAAACCTTGTTAGTGGAGAGATGTGGGGTCTCTGCACGATGACATCGTTCGGGTTGGTGCGTCAAGCTCGAAACTGCATTAATCTTCTGTTAGTTTGACCTCTACAGGGTATGGACATACCAGATGTATTGTTAGTGATCCAATGGCGAGCGACCTGTAAATTAGCTGCTCTCTGGCAGCGCTTTGGTCGGGCTGTTCAGGACAAACAACTCACTGGTACAGCCATTCTGTTTGCAGAGAAGGAACACTTCGACGACGAAAAAGCTGCAAAAGCCGCTAGGAAGGTGAGGAGAGCCGAGACATGTAAATGGACAGCCAAAGAAGCCAGCCTACCTGGCACATCACGTCCCCAGAAACATGCAGCATTATCTTTGCCTGATGGAACTGCACACAGTCGCACTGAGACTCAGTACAGCACGTGTACAACGGCTGATGCCAACCTGAACAGCATCTCGGATGAAGATTCAGATGATGAAGTATTGCCATCTGTGCCTGCAGATGCACCTGACACAAGTCAAAGCAGGGAGGGTGAAGCACTGTTTGAAGCATTAGCGAGAGGAGATCTGGAGCAGCCCGGTCAATCTCTGTATGTTGGCAAGCGGCGGAAGAGGGACTTGGACATGGGTATTGATTCCCTCATCAATGCTGAGAAATGACCAGGCATGATGTGTTGGAGGAAGGTTTTTGATGTTTGCTTCGACAATGCTGTAGCTGGTGGGAAAATTGTATGTTCACTACTGAACAGTGGTGCTAATTCTGGGCCCTTAGTGTCCGATCACCTAGAGTGCAATAGCAACAATGTGCAAGGCTGTCCCCGCTGCTGCATCATGGAACCTATTGTTTGCTGCGATATCCACAATCCCCCGGAGTTTACATCGTATGACGACACTCCTAATCCCAAGGCACCACGAGCCACTCAGTGTTCATGCATTCCCAAGTATACGAAGGACAAGAATGACTACGATCTAGAGATGGCTCTTCTCAACTGGCGCGAGGAAAAAACTGTGGCTGTCTACAGCTGGGCGTGTCTCTACAACAATGGTCCTGTGGTTATGACTAACTCTGTGCTCGACCGCATCGTCGACTGTGCACACTTTCATAAAATTCAAATGCCTCAAGACTTCAAAAGGGAGACTACGTGGGTCGACAGCGACCTGTATGCCGATGAGGTCCTCTCTCTCATTGAAAGGCATGCTGCACTCCATACATCATTATATATTTCCACACCGCTGAGACAACATATTGGCATGGCACTTAGTATCGTCAATCCCATCGTTGTCCCAACCATGCTGCCACATGCCACTGTTAGCGGATCCACCCTTCCGACTCTACCCATGAAGCGGCATGCTACTAAATGCAGTGCATGTGGCCGAGAGGGCCACAATGGTAAGAATGGGTTCGGTTTGTTAAGACTGACTTCTCGCTTACTCATATGGTTGCAGCTCATAACCGCTTATGTTCGCAGTATCCCACCTCGACTGGAAACAAGGAGAATGTAAGTCAATCGTTGCGCATCACGTGTGCCCGCATTAAGATTTGGGTTGCTAGATCGTTTCAACTACAACAGTTCTACAATAATATCGTCCAGCACACTTCCCTCTTCCAGTTCATCTGTCTCATTCTCCACTGATATGATCTCTTGTGTCGTTTTATTCATCATTTCCTGTCCCTTATCACTTAGGTCATCAATTTGATGGCAGCTTTTCCTTCCTGGAAGTATTTTATGTGGTGAATTTAATGCCAGTCATTCTTGAACCTTTGCAAATGTTTTTCTCATATCTGGCAGTGTGTGATTGGTTGCTAAGTGGGTATGGCCAAAATTCTGTTGCACTGATGCTTGGAGATTGTGGTAGACCTGAATGAGTGGCAACTCCATGATTATCCATTCGACAGACCGGTTTGATCCTTTCCCCCCATTTTTCACCTGTTGGCCAATGGTTAGTTATACTCTGTGGTTAATGAACATGCTCACCTTGGTGAATAGATTGTTCAGCTCTACACACCAATCTACAGCCTGCCACTTTGTTGGATTCCCTGTGGGATTTATGAGAATATGGTATCGGATAGCGCGCCTGTCAATAATGTGAGTCGTTTCATGTATTGCAGAAGTGCTGGAGTGCCAACCTGAGACCCGCCAGATAGACAGAGTGCATATTGAATAGGAAGTTCATCATGTGAGTAGCGTATTTATGCTTTCCCGTTGCCTTGAGTATCGGGATCCAACTGATGATACAAGTTTCAGTGCGACCAATATCGCCGTGGTTCATTGCATATGACAATTCCTCGTATAGGAGAAAGTATTTGTTCAAGAGTAGCGCATTTTCGAATTGTAAGTCCCGTTTATTCCTTTGCTCCTTTCGCATCCATTCCACTTGGTTCCTGGCGATGTACTTGTAAGCAATCTCATCAGCCATCATTTTTAGGTCATCCAGCATTGGTTTCGAGAGTGCGAACCCCTCGAGGGTACTGAATCCTTTAGTCTCCGCATGCACTCTCCAGCAATCCAAGCGACAGCATACACCCACATGACCTACTAGCTGGTGCATTCGATGAAAACCAGGTTTTGTGGAGTAAATTCTGGTTTCTTTTGGGCAGAGTTGAGCGATATCATGCATGAGACTTGTCTCATCCTCACGCGCAGCTGACAGTTGAATGAAGCAATGCCACAAGACATCAGCACATGCCATCTTTAAATGGAATAGGCCTGGGATGAATATGATGTGCTGAAGATGATTCCAGGGAGTGGATTCAAGATTCAATTGAGCAGTGTAACTGAGCTGCCTGGAGCCGTTCCCCCATGCCAAGGTCGCCATGTATGAGTATCACATACTCTGATATATCTGGTGGGTCTATGTCCGAGTCGTGATCCTTCTCTAATATTACTGTAGGATCCCTTACTCCACCTTGCCCAAGGAGATCCATCACCGCTTCAATGTTTCCGTTGACAGTGGAGTTATTCACATCCATGGCTCGGGCTGCGAAGATGGGTGTCTTCACAAGAGGTATCTGTTCAACATATTCTGGGTCTGGGATCGCCGAGCTGAACTGACGAAAGTATTCTGGCCCATGGGTACAGAGATCGTTCAAGAACATCCAAGCGTTGAACCGGTCCCGGTGCGATCCCTTCGACTTCGAGGCAGGTGGTTCGGGATGTAGCGGCAGTTCCAACAAGTTCTGCCACGTGCATTGATCGGGTGCATGTGGATTCTCTACCTGCGGATTTAATACTGACATCCCCCACAGCTCCCATGAACATTTCAAGTCATCCAATGTGACGCCGTGGACGAGCAGAAATAACAGGCCTGATGTGAGGTGCTTGAGCGAGTCCTTTGATTTCTCTGCAGTCGGAATATAAGATTTCAGGTCCATGTCAAAATTGTCATATGCGTATGATGCAAGCAGGGATTGTCCAAGATGTCGCAAGGAGTTCCGTGACTCTGTGGACAGAGCTTGGATGGCCATGTTAATTGTGTCAGTGGAGATGGAGATTCCGAGGTGAGCAAGAGTGTCGATGACCTTGTAAGGTGTGTGAACTGACTGCAGGAACAGACCTAGCAGACTTTGTAACGCGTTGGCCTTTTGGTTGGAACCATGCACAAGAATGCTCGTAATTATTGTCTTTTTCTAAATTCTGTTGGCTGCCTTGTCTTTGCAAGTATATGACATATGCACCATCATTTTTATTGCTGAGTGGCATCTATTACACCTGTCCTCAACCAATGGGCTCGATCTCTGCTCCCCTGTAAGGTCGTTGATTAATCCTTCGAGATCGATTTCATCCATCTCATCCCAGTAGTCATCGACATTCCCTTCTATATGCATTGCATCATGTTCATCCCCCCAATCCTCTCTTTGCACCCTTGACTCCCCAGCACCTTTTTCACCTAGTAATGTACCAAGCAGACTCCACCACTTTGGCACACTGACCTCCATTTTTTGCGCCATTTCCCTGAGATTAAAGTCTTCTAATTGTTTTGTAGATGTACAGGATGCCTTGAAGTGCCAGCCAGTATCCTCAGACGCGAGACAACAAAGCTCTTGTAGGTATGCATTTTCAGGCACAATAAACAAGTTGGGTACAAACTGATATTGACTTGCAGGGTGCTGCGAGAATGCTTTGAGGATCTCACCCGAGCACGCAAGAAGCTCAGTAGCAAATTGATGGTTTTGGTACTGTTGACCGGTGAGAAGTGTGATAATAAATCCAGCTGCACTGATCTGACACTGATCAAGTGCTTCGAAGACGATGTGGAGAGGTAACATGTGGTATCACACATGTTAACAACTTCAGGCTGACCTCGTGCGCACAATAGCAGCCCCTTCGGTTCACAGACAGCACGTAACGGGCAACTGCGGACAGCTCTGTTTACTAACCGATGAGTGAGGGGCTTGTGAACCTAAACTGGGGCCCAGTTATGAAAACAATCAAACGTTGGAACATCTTTGACGACGAGAGACCCAAAAAGAGGTCTGCAGCAAGGTGGAAGGCTAAAGGCAAAGGCAAAAGGTGTGCAGATAACCCACGGATACAAAGTGTTCCTCCGCATATTGTATATTCGTTAACTTCGCTTTACATGACCGGTCGTTCGTGCACTCCTATGCTGAGGCCCATGATACAGTCAAAATCAACATTAACCGGTCGTGCTAGGACTTTTGGTGTAAGTGGGCATGAGGCTGATTAGGTGCGGGGATCAGTGCCATGTGCTCAGTGATTAGGTTACAGGCGGGGCGTGCAGCGTGACATGTATTGCTACGTATATAGGGAACTCATAACCACAAAAAATGTAACCCTAACTTCGGTGTTGTGTATTTTTTTTCTGGGTCCGCAGGTCGCGCCACTGTGGCTGCGATTGTTTACAAATGTTTTCTTGCAGCCCCCGCTGGGAGTGTGAGGGAAATAAGATTATGCGGGGTTCGAAACTCGGACATTGCCTCGGCATACGCCGACAGTCAGCATACGCCCTCACACTCCCAGCGGAAGGGCTGTGTAGGAGCCTGTTTGCAGTGGTGAATAAGGAAAACGTTTTGAACATTGTTTTATGGTGGGATCCGAGTAGTGTGGTATCTCACGCTAACTTATGTATTCTGCCTTGAGGAGAAATGACCGTTGGCAGGTCAAACACGTTCCCAAGTAAAATCTCTGGCAGCATGTACGAGTCCGTGCCACAAAACGTCAGCCGTTTGCTTTCCTCTGCGTTACGTGCTGCGATGCGTGCGAACCCGAAATCGGTGATCTTGAGACGGCCGTTGGTCGTGACGAGGAGATCTTCGCCTTTGAGATCACGATGGATGCATTTGCGGGCGTGAAGGTATGCGACTGCGCGTGCGATGCCTGTGGCGAACGATATGCGGAGACTCCATGGAAAGGGGTTGGTTTTGTCAATTATGTACATGCGCAAGTTGCCTGAAACGCCAATGATCGGTTAAACTTGTTGGGGTGTCTGGTGGTCTGGTGAGACTTATGATCTTAGCGTTCTCGATATATTCAGACACGACGAAGATGCGTCCATCTAGGGGAGGTGCACGCGAAAGTCCCAGGTACAGTACGACGTTTGGACGGCACGATTCCCTGTGCAATGCAATTCTCGTGTGAGGGTTATGACAAGACAGTCGGTTTATTTACTTCATAAGTCTCCATTCTCTCTCAAAATACTTGGCTATATTGTAACTGCTTGAGGGAAGAACCTCTTTGATCGCGACGTCGATACCGTAGAGATTAATCCTTGGAATGGCGTCGTGGGTGTGGGCTACCTTCGTAGACGTTACCGAACGAGCCTGACCCAAGCTTCTTCCAATTACTCTTGATGACTCTTAGTAGTGAAAGCCTGTGCGAGTATGCGACGCACTGTATGTGCTGTAACATACGATGTCTAATGGGATAACGTCGAACGCATCGGACATGGTTGATTGGGACGAGGTCGAGTCGGAGGGGCATCCCCGCGGAAATCATTGATGCTGAGCGCGCCCGGGGGCTCCGTTGGATGCCATGAGGGGTGCCCGCAAGCCCAGAGCCCCCCAAGACGAGACTCTGCGACCCTGACACGACTGGTATCGCGTTTTCCCACGTCCTCACTATGAATAACCGGAAGCAAAGAGTCAAGTAAAATACTTTCCTTTTTAGATTTGGAATGCATTTGCACTGGCAATGACGAGGAAAGAACCAAGAACAGGAGATTCTACCGGCGGGTCGGTAAGTCCTTGTCGTTGAATAGTTTTTATGTATCACTCACTGGTATTGTTGATTCAGATGGACTCCAGGGAAATAGCGATTTTCAAGGCTCTGGACCCAAAGGTTCAGGAAAGGTGGCGCATCCAGGCACAGCTCAAGAATGCCCTACTCGGGTATGCTATCCTGGACCTCGTCGAATGCGCAGATAGCCTGGTATTTGGAACTTGGAATCCCCGCCCCCTACAACCACAGCAAGTTCAACAACTTGTTGGGTCTTTCCATGATGGACTCGATCGTTTTGACCCGAAGACTGTCATTCCCATTGTCATTCCCAAGGCTACTGTCGACGAGACTCCACTTACTCGGGACCCAAGTGATCCCTCCAAGCTCAGCGAACTGAAACTAAGACTACGGTCCACGCCCCCTGAGAATCAGATCAAATGTGCAAGCGGCAGGCATCGTGTTGCAGCGCTCAAGGGTTACCTGGCGGATATCAAAGTCCTTGTGGATCAGCACATTGCCGAGTGGGAGAGGATTGCTGCTACTGCAGAGGAGGACCTCACAGATGTGGACGTGTATAGGTATAATGACATACTTCCTGGGCAAATTAAAACACTCGGTGGCATTCAGAAGTATGGTGGTCAGTGGATGGTTGCTGTCTACGATGAAGGTGACCAATTTTGAATTGTTCCGCATTTCCCCTTTGCAGTGACTCATCTGATTGTTAGGACTCGTTCTCAAAGACGGTTTAGTGCTGGCCCAGCACCTTAGTCGTAATGAAACCAAACACGTGTATATGGAAACCGACGAGGAGAGAGTCATCATGGAGATCCAGTACATGGCAACGTTGGACCAGGAGAAGCGAGCAGCTAGGCTGGTGGAGCTACGTTCCTCCACTGGCATCCGCAAGAAAGCCAACAAACTGGTGGCAATTCTCAACTCGAATACAGCATTTCATGCTATTGAGCAGTTAGTTCAGCGCGGTGCGCATTTTATGGAGATGCCAGAGATGAACATGCATTGGCTTCATGCACATCTCTGTGGAACCTATGGCGGGGTAATTCTTTTTCATTCTGGCCCATATCTTGAAACCGATTTTTTCTCAGTTGCTCTGTGCTGCCATTGGGGTCATGGCAGCACGGCTGGATATGTGCTTTAGCTCCTGTGACCTATCCCATGATGCGGTGGACAATCTATTAACCCGCCGCACCACAGAAGATGTCGACTCAGTTTTCCAGTCAACGTATAACGCTCTCTGCAATGCCAAACGGACCGATGCTGCCTCAAATTTGAGGGAACTACTTCAGTCAATTGTAAGTTTCCTTGCTTACTCGTTACATTCTCTGACCGGTTCACAGGACCTGCTCCAGATTATCGACGACGCATGGACCAAGCATATGCCCAAGCAAGTGCTCAATGCGTTCGCATGTATGGATGAAGAAGGTTATGTATATGCATATCAAGAATACGTCCAAAGTGCCTGTGACAATATTATGGCTCACGTAGAGGAGGTACAGGAGAAGGTACCTGTGCATTTGCAACCGCTTCTGCATGGATTCGCTGCAAAATTCAAGTTTGTATGCCTGAATCATACTAGTCCCTTCTACGGCCTTCCGGTTCTTACTCAAGCACCACTACGCGCTTTGGCCAATCATTTGGGCCGCATCCAAGAGGCCCTTAAGGAGGTATTTGCGCGCATCTCTTTTAGTCATCACTGTGGCTAAGAACTGTAGGTATCCAGATGGCTCGAGCCCCTGGTGGACTACATGGTGACTCTGAGAAAATCTGGAACTGCGCCATCCTATACACAAGCCGCGATAGACGCACTAAGGAATCATGATCATCTCAAACGTGATGCTCCTGTGCAGGACCTAGTAAGGAGTACTTCGCAGTTTTTATCACTAGTCATTGAACGTTTGTCCAACCCAGTTATTGCAGTGCATCCTGCAAGGCCATGGAGCCTGCTTAGACCTCGAAGTTCAACTCGGGAGCATATCCCATACCGACAGAATCACAAGCACCAAGGAACTTGCACCGCTATTTGCTGAAACGTCTCCCGCAACGACGAGTTTACCGGTGCCCATTCCTACCACAGATACTCCCGCCGCTCCTACCAAGTCAACCCCACAACTTCGCTACAGAAAGCAACCAGCAACCAGCAGTCAGGAAAATGACATGGCCATTCAAGCTGAGCTTGCCCGTCTCCGCACCCATGCTACTCAGCTTGTCAAGGCTATGCAAAGCTCAGTGAAATCCAAGGACCCTATCCCACTCAGTAGCTCCATGCACCACCAAGTTGACGGTGTCCATTTAGTACTTCGCACTTCCTGGGGTTGGCGCTCAATCTCTGCAAATTCGAGACTTCGTGAATTTCAGAACGTCGCAGGCACTGCAGTTCTAGAGTGGGGTATTATTGAGGAGTACAGGCCACAGTTGCTCAAGGAGGACTCTGGTGCTCACTATCTCCGCTCCCAATTGGTCTGGCTCTTCCGTCCGTGGCTTAAACCAATTTACTTTGCTAGCAAATGGAAAAAAGTAGAATTCTCCTTTGCAGATCAACTTCCCCACACGCCCGTTACCGAAGGACGTTCCTTCATTATCAGTGATGTCCTTCCTGTATGGCAAAGGAGTCTGACACTGAAGGCAGATGCCACTGTTGTACAAAGCTTGGTTAAAGCAGTAGAGCGCTGCCCGTTAGCATGGGATGATCCTGACAATGAAGACAATATCAAATTTCCGCCCCTCCAACCTGAAGTAGAGAAAGCCCTGAAGGGGCTCGTCGAGGTGGGCCAATTCTCACCAGCTGTAGTTTATTTGACAATATTTTTCTACAGGCTCTGGAATCCAACGCTTTCAGATGGCACACTTGTGGCGATGTTGATGAGCGCAGTTTGCATGTCGTTTTCCGTGGCACCGGCAATATGACAAGGATCCTGAAAGGCGAGAACAAGGCCAAGGTACTGCCACAACGGGCACGCAGACAAGTTGAAGATCGATCAGAGATGCATGGCAGGCCACAGAGTGACAGAGGAGGGGCTGCTGACACTGCAAACCCAGGTAGTGAACATATCAAGGGCGCCTCAGAACATGTTGACACAGATGAACCCCACCAAGTTTCGACAGTGACCAAAGGCAGGTAATTATTCATGCTCGCCATTCCATGCTCACTGGTCTAAGTAGACAACCCACCTGAGAATACACGTTCGAAGAGGAAGCGGCAGAACATTGATGATAGCTTATCCGGTGGTGGAGACAACAGTACTGGTGAATTTTCCCCCGTCAAACTATTTGAATTACGCTCTGACAAATCTGTGATGCTGATGAGGTGTGACTCCAAAGAAACTACGGAATAGAGCAGAATCCAGCACAGCCCCTAGTGAAGAATCTGGCCGTAATAGATGAAATGTTGTTACCCAGTGGTATAATTACTTTACTTGATGTGTCTCCCTGGTCGAGGAGTATTACTTTCGCAATTTACCTTTTTGCGGAGCTGTGAACATCTTCATTAGAATTAGGCATTGTCCGCGAGCATTCTAGCTTCACATTCTCCCTTCTAGGGAACCGTCTCTGTACCGACCTTTCCAAAACCTGTACTTCTCGTCGGACACGAGAATATGAACTGCACCGTCCATGGCGACATTGTAGTCGTGGAGGTACTTCCTGAAAATCCCCGCAGATGAAGTCGCCGACGCTGAGTGTGTGGCATTGGTCCCATGTGTCCGCATCCCGCTAACATCTCATTATAGCGACATTTGAGAATGACGACGTGGAGTCTGGAGATGAAGTCGACAAAAATAACACTCGAGAGAGAGCGCCCAGGCTCCAGTAGAGAAACAATCTAACGCATCGTGGGTAGCATCAAGCGAATTGGCATGCGTAAGTTGTCTCCATCTCTTAGCTTTGCCCTGGAGCTTATCTGTCTTGTGTCACGGAATTACTGATCTGTTCTTTGGGATGCGGAAATGCGTAGGTACGCGTGTCATATTAATGCTTCCTCCCTCATGTCAGCATCCACGTCCTCCTTGGCTTTTCAAACTATCTTTACTTCTCCTGTCTCACATCTACTTCCCCGTATCCGCATCCGAACATGCCAGATCAGAAAATTCTCATCGCGCCTGACCGGTGGGACCGCACGATTCGCTACTCAGACAGCCACCTTGTTAGAGCATTAGGCAACGTCGAGAGTAAAGAAGCAGAACAAGAATCACTGGTACGATGGTTTGACCTTGCTGTTGTGTTCGTCAGTTACTGCGTATGTGTGGTTACTCCTCGATTTGTTTCGTGTGGGCGAGCAGGATTGTCTGAAGTGGTGGGTGATATCGGGCGGCAAGTGCTGCGGCAGATTGTGTATTCGGCAGAGGGATATCACCACTATTTACCTTATGCTGTGGAATTCACTGATTTCCGCTTCCGCTGTAGAAAATGTTTTCATTGCGCCCGACCGCCGCTGGTTAGTTTCGTGATTGTTGGTAACGCTGCTGACCGTTTCTTGTAGAAAACTGACGGCACACGTCTTGTGTGTTAATTATCCCGTGTTCTCGCGTAAAGGCGGCAGATGGTTGGCCAGCGCTGGGGTCCGACGAGGGTATTGTGTGTCCTTATCTGTATTCGCGATCAAAGTTCTCTATCTCTCAGCGTATCCCTGTTTCCTGGCCCAGTATGTCACACTGTTATCCAAGAGGTCTTTCAGGTATCTCAGTGACCCAGAAAGCAGTAGCGTCACACTTGATGGTAACGGTCAGTCACTCCGTCCTGCCTGAGTTTACGTTCTAATATGCACTCCATTCAGGAACTCGATTAGCAGTGACCATGCTGGTAAGCCCTGCCTGTGCACTCAGCAGTGTGGTGTTCATCTATGGTCATGTGAACAGCACTGGTATCCAATGATATATGCTCTTTCCGATCCCTATCCGCTGGCTACATGTACCGGGCGTAATGGCCCCGATGGAAATCTAGTTCCTGCCGGAGAGCGGATGTACTCAAATCAGTGTACAATGAAGGTGTGGTGTTCCTGCGTCAGATAATGGATTGGATTGTTATCAAGTTCAGTCAGGTGCATTTGGTGGCCCTGGAATTGGCGAGGACGTTCTTTACGCAGCGGCTCTGATGATTTCAGGGGATATGTTTGGCAGATACCTGAGACGACCATATTGACGAGTCTCAGAGAAGATACTCGTATGGAGGAATGGTATACACAGGAGTGGCACGATGTCGTAGGTGCGTACCGGTCTAACAACAAGTTCAGACCCCAATGCCATTTCTGTGCTTTTGTACTTGGCAGGCTACTGCGAGGCATTGTCGGCGACTCGTTGCGTACCATTGGAGATATCGACGCCACACTGTGTCGGTTGAATGGTAAGTTCTATTGATGAAGTTCATCAGAATCCAAGCTGTAACATACCGAGGCCTTTTTTCACCAGGACACGCAATTGCGATACATCCATCACAGCTTTATATCATGCTACATAGCCCTACGCCTCATTGTAAAGTTAAAAAATTTTCTATATGTGTGCATGGGTTCTAGGTGAAGTAAATGGCACGTATCCTCCTTTTTGGTGCTTGTCCATAGCACATTTTTGACGTTTGGCCGTGTGGCTCAGCGCAATGTCCCAACAGCTCTGGTAATACCGAGGTGACATTCATCCCAACGCCGCCCCCTTGTTTGAAATTCAGATTGATGTTTATATGATAGTAAGATTTGAAACGTGGTTGGTAGGAAAAAATGTTGGCCGAGACTTGAAATACCTATGAACGTTTAACAATACAGATCACCCTACCATCGCCCAGCCATTGATCATCCATTGCAATTCGCTCAAGTCCAAGTAGAGTCAACGTGATTAATGCCCAGCTTTTCAACTGTACCTTAACTCTGAAGAATGTCTAGACTTTGTCTATTTATGAGCAAATGGCGGGAAAATACGATATATCAAGAAAACGACAGATAGCAGATGTAGGTGAGGCAACGAGCATACAAGGAACAGGATACCTCTACTTGCTGCAAACTTCACGCAGTCTCTTCAGCTCCCTTCGAACCTCTCGAAATGCGTCATGGACCATCGTGACCTGCATCATCACCCTAGCAGCCAACCAGTTCAATTCAGTTACCTGCTCCTCTCCGTCGTCAATTATCGCCTCCAGATGACAGAGGCGTACATCGAATTCGTCTGACACGGACCGCAACTTCTCTGAAACGATAACAGGGTTCTGCTGTACTGTCGAAAGGACGGCCTGCGGCCCAAGAGTTCCTTCAGGTATCGTTGGGTTTATGGATATGTCAACAGTCGCTGAAGCTTCTCCACGTCTAGTCGGAGTTTCTGCGTCCTGAATTAAACAGGTACTAGCAGTGGCAGACAATCCACCAAGCTCGTCGACTGAGGGAAGATACAGAGTCCTCGAAGGAAGGAATAACCGAGATGATGGTGGGTTTGGATGACGAGGTGATGGATTGCTTGGGGAGGGTGTAGGCACAGCTATGGATGGAGATTTGGAGAGATTTGGAGATGGCTGTGGATGCAAAGCACGACAGATGGTTCTGGGAGACAGTGGTAGTGTCGTCTTGGCCAACGTAGCATCTGTAGAGGGAGCAGGAACAGAGGGCATCGGCTTGGGACGTTTCCCGACTGGTGGTGTCAATGTCTGAGTCACCTCTTGGTTTTTGCGCTATATAGTGTTTCCAGTCTGGAGCCCTCAGGGTCATGGCGTGTGCTACTCACCTTCCTGCCTAGTTTCATGGACCGATCACATTTCCGCTTTGCTCGTCTGCATTTCGTACACGCCTGCCCCACTTCCCCTTCGCAAACATCGCCGTGTTTCTTGCAGTCACTGCAGGGGTCTTCGCTGCTCTTCTCCATTTCGGCAGTGTTATCGTTGTCCTTGTTGTGGTCTACCTTGGACTCCGCCCCTGGGCTGCGGCAGCAGCCAGAATCAACTGCTCTCCCTTAAAGTTTCGCTGTGGAAAATGTTCCTGAAGGATCTGGATGGTTGGCAGGGCCTCCATAATTGCAAGTTTCGTTTGTTCTGGAAATGATAGAGTTTCTATGCCCATAGACTCAGGGTATATTTGCAAGCTGTCGATTTTGACCTGCACAGCGGCTAAAGAATCATTGCATGGAGAGGACGTCAGCTTACCAATAGTGCCTCATAGCCATTCAACCACTGCTTGGTGATAGATGAAGGTTCCATTGTCATTGGCATCGTACGAAATAGGCTCTCGAGTTCCCCCATCCTCTTCTTCCATACCGTGGAAATGGCCTCCATAATGAAGTCAGCGTCAAGATGGAGGGGACGAGACATGGTGCAAGAGGAGTAAAGAAAGTTGCGGCTTCAGGGCAGAAGATTAGGAAGGGAACTGTAATAGGTTTACAAGTTCTGTCACCAAAGTTGCAGAAACATGACATTGCCCAATTTGGTGTGGTGACTCGGCCACTTGTTCGTCACGTCGTGGATGGCCGACACCCTCTGTACATGACCATGCAGTATATCGTCGACAGCAGTACGATATTGCTATGACGAAATTCCTGTCCGTAAGTTATTTACCTCCACCAGTGTCCACACGGTGTACACGTGTCATGGTGCTCAACCAGAGTTGCCAATCGATCTTGAGTCCAGCGGGTCCATCGAACATGTCACAAGCCCTGATGCCGTCCAACCAAGCTCATCCCGCATATCTCAACCGTGCGTCTCGTTTCCGTTCGGATATTCGTGTTAGATTGTCTCACCCCAACCATTGTCAGTTCTACTTCCAGCTCACGTGTTACGGACGTATTCCCACCAGATGCACACCCTCATCCTTCGACGCACGCCCGATTGTTGAAAGTAGCGAGGGCATGGAGGGGCGTGACAGCTCTGAACCCGCCCATCCCTCTGGTACCACCCAAAGCTTACGTCGATGGAGGCTACGTCCGTGTCGATGGTCAAGGGTACGTTCCCCCATCTTTCGTCTTTTCTCAGTTAAACATGCATTCTGGTAAAGGTACAAGGACCGACACGGGTATTCCATGTCTCCACTCGACAACACCACCCCCGTCATCGTCGACGACGATGTCAACGTGGTGCTCCCACCAACTGTGCTCAAAACCTGTCCTTCCGACGTTGCATCTTACTCATGCTTGCATACGGGTGCTAACGGATCGAATTCGGCGCACACGCCTCCGCATTTATTGCGTCCGCCTTCGCCAAAGTTGCTCGTTGGACCAGCACGTCTAACCCAGCCATCAACAACATCTGGTCCTGCAGGAACATCGGGTATGATGTCAGGAAAGGCATCACATGGACCTACCAACCACTCTAGCAACGATGGCGTCGCCATACCCTCCAACACGCTCCTAAGTCCCTACACAGCCACAATCCTTCCTTCTTCGGCATACCTGGAGATTGGTGGGCGGAGGATGGTGCTTTGGCGTAGATGCTCGCGAACTCGGTGGACGTGGGCCGGCATCGAATGTGTACAGCAGCAACAAAGGAAAAGGGGCGTGTAGCGCGAATGGGGCCGAGGAGCGAGAGGGAGGCACACAACAGAAGGGGAAAGGTGCTGCTGCGGCAGACGAAGATCTTGGCAAAGCGAGATGGGCGCGATGTGGGTGCTGGCCGAATGCGGGTGGTTAGGCCTGTCATATGTGGCGGCGGGCGACGACGCAAGAAAAAAGGAGAGGGTGGCGGTAGAAAAAGTGATAAGGAAAACCGAGCTCGTCGACATCGAGATGGCTGCTCATCATCCACGACTCCCACGACAACGAGTATGAACGGCAATGGGGGGGACGACTCTGACGCACCCCCTCCGCCTCCGTCCCCATCTGACGGCTTCTCCAACAGTGACAACACTTCTTCTGATGAAGATTCGGCGACATTGTCGTTTGGATTGTTTGCCCTGAGAGATCTGAGAGCTAACGAGGATATCGTGTTAAGGTGGGAATGGGATGATGGACATGCGGTGCACATGCTACCGGAGTTAATCGAAAGGATGTTTGGGTAAGTTGACTTTTTTCTCCCTTTCCGTCCTTATCTATCCCACCGACGCCATTCGAGCCGTGCTCGTCCTATATACCCACAGCCCTGCCCATCTCTGCCACCTTCGTGCCCAGTTTTACCTCCATTCTCCATGCGCTTACCAGTACGTTCACGACATGTGCGCGTGGCTCCTCGACACGAGATTGCGCAGTGCGCGTGAGTAGGTGGTGGCGTGGCGTTGAACTCGTACCTTCAAGGACGTTGAAAGTATCCGACATAGGTGGTAGGGTGCGGTAAGAGACTGGCTCTCTTGAGACGACACGCCACCCCCTTCGTTGCCGAGGGTGCCAGGAAGCATTGTCACCGCAGTAGGTCGATAGAACGACCTTCGCTCTATTGACCCATTGCTATGACGATGCTTCCACTACTGACATGCTTGAGCTCAGAGAGTTGAATCGACCCATCCCAAAGTGCATGCTCAGTCCATACTGCAACTTTTCTTGCACGCTTCAAGCAAAACCCAGGTTGCTGGGATCTGAGTTGTATCATGTAAGGTGTTCGCTTGGACGCTAAATTTGTTCGGACAGTCATTTGCTATAAGTGACCCTGACGCTGGTGACGGTTAGCACTTCAAGACGAAAGCAGTTCAAGAGAGAGCTGGTTTGTACATATAGTACACCATAGAGCTAAGTTATATTACCCTAGGAAATTTGCCCATGAGAATGTATTCTATGGCATATAGTGAGTCTTACAGGCAAGCGTGTCTTGATAAAATGAACCTCATACAGTTTCCGGGACCAGCGGGCCAGACGTAGCCAGTTTTGGTAACCGACGCTCACGTGACTGTCCAAGTTCGACTCGATCAGTACTATCGTTTTGTCTCCAGCTCTCCGAGCAGACCCCTGGCTGTCGCGTCAGATACTTTCCCCTGTTTCGGCGACTTGCAACGTTCGTATGCCGATACTTGTGAGAACCATGAAGGTATATGAGTCCTCACCCTTCACGTTGCATAAAGTCAGGGCTCTGGTAATGGACCTCCAATCCATGCTCGGTCTATACTACCGCGTTCTGATGGTGTCGCTGGGTGGACCGATGACGCAAACCGACATCGCCACGCAGGATGAATCCCAAGGTAGAGAAGACATTGAGACGATCGAGCGCCGTTACTACCCGTGCTACCGATGGTACAGTTGCGAACGCCACCAAGAGAAGGCGTGCATCGGTCTTCAATTCGGCGGGTCCTAGATGATCGAACTTGGCCAGTGCGTTGACCGTGCTAAATGAAAGCCATTCAACAAATTCGACCTGCGTCCCTCAACCGTGCGTCTAGTTTCCATTCGCGTGTTCACACTAGATTTTCTTGGCCCAACTATCGTCAGTTCCACCAGTTCCTGTATTACCGAGGTGTTCCTGCCATGTCATTCTTCGACATCCGCTCTGCCGTTGAAAGTAATAGAATGGCATGATAGCTCCGGTTTGTCCTTGCTGCACTACCGAGTGCTTACGTCGATGCAGGATATGTCCATGTCGATAATCAGGGGTATGTTCGCTCATCGCCGCCCTCAACTAACTCCTCTCAGGTAAATTATGGTAACATACACAGGTATTCCATGTCCCAATTCGACAACCCCACCCCCGTCATCGTTGACGACGAGGCCGACGTGATGCTCAACTGTTCTAAATATCTGTCATTACGACTCTCCTACTCACGTTCGCATACGGGTGGTAACGGAGCAAATTCGGGACATACACCTCCACATTCATTGCGTCCAACTTCACCCAATTTGTTTGTGGGACCAGCTTGTCTGTCAGTCATCAGCGTCCAGGACTACTTCAACATCGAGTACGGCGCCAGGAACGACCTCGTCGCATCCACAGGGATCCACCACGAGTCCTGCCACTAGGGGCAGCTACAGAAACAACAATGCCATTGGCATCCCTTCCAGCACATTCCAAACTCCATATACAGCCGCTATCCTTCGTTCGGCATACTTCGCTGACCCGCTGAGTGGATAATACACACTCAGGTCAGGGAAGCAGCGAGTGAGACTGTCGCCGGAGGGTGGTGGTGCGCTGCATGCTGTTCAGTACTTGTGGTTCTACGACATGGCGCTGCCGCATTGTACTCGCAACTGGGCCTTGTACACACACTATGGCTATACTCGATTTGTGACTGTACATGCATCGTCTGGTCATTTACATCTCGTCCCTCAGCTCGGGTGCCTCTGCGTGGCCCACTAGTGTTCAAAGCCGTTGGAACCCTAGAACAAACGAAGGAATTGGTTTACGGGGAACGACAATGAGAGACAGTGTCACTTACTCTTCAACACTATTCGAAAGCCTTGCTTGACGCGTTGTTTGAGGTTCATCCTCAACTCGCGCGCCTGGGTCAAGGTAGAGTCTAGTTGTTCCTTTACTTCGTTATATTCTCTCCAGAGGTCCGTTGCAATATTCTGGTCCGCTCTCTTGGTCTCTTCTCGAATTTTTCGAAGTGTTTCCATCCTCCTTTGCGCGAGTTCTTCCAGTCGAGAATACAACTGTTGCCCGGCAGCAGTTTCCTGTAGCTCTAACTTCATATTTGAAATTTCCTCCTGTAAATGGACCTTCCCTTCGCCCTCGCTCATCAACTCTTCCTCTTTCTTCCGTTGCACAATCTGTCGAAGTAAATTCATGGGTGACCCTCGAGCGTCCTTACACTCGAACGTCGTAGACTTCCAGTAACTATCCTTCAGCTCCTCCAACCTCTCATCGCCACCTCGGATTCCACTTCATCCCACATCGTAGTGACCAGAATGGCATTAGACATAGCATTTTTCCCGCACAACTTTTCGAAGAAACGGAGGTTCTTCAGTGGCGTCCCAGCCATACGGTTGTCTGATATGCGATGAAAGTAAAGGATGGCCGAAAGCAGGGGCGTGGTGTTTTGGTACCTGATTGGATGCATGAGCTCATGATGACACCAAACTGAACTTCGGAAACACTTACTCGTGCGCTCACCCAATGCGGAAATCAGCTTCAGTATGTCCAAGTCAGATGGCTTCATATCTTCGAGCCCAGGGGTGTCTACCAAAACTACTCCAAATCCTTCAACCTCGCATCTAGTGACCATAATGTTGCTTGTACAAGAAGTCAAGTCATGGCCAACACCATCGTCCTTATGCTCCGTAGCGCTGGATATGAACTGCGCCTTATTGGGTTATCTGGAATGTATATTTCATGAAAACTTACCGAACTTTTCCCAGTACCGGTTGGTCCCATTAGCCTGGCAGTCAAAAAGAACGGCTAAGGAGATACCATAAAATATGTCGTCTCACTCACGCAATTATAATATCCTTTGCTTTCGCTCTCCTGCTGGCGACTACATCATCCCCCGATGACTTATCTGACAGCGACATGCCTTGTGGAGATCTGGATCCTTCAGGAAGATAGTTAGAACCCAACTGGTACCTGGTTGTTGAATCTCTGTAGATGGTTGATGAGGTGTGTCCACAGAATCCTTCTTTCGTTAATAGGGTTAGCGGAAGTCTGGACGAGCGGAGACATAGAGCACACAAATAATCGAGTCAGTACGTTTGTATGTACTCACTATATCAGCGTATCAGAGGATTCAGACTCACTGTGATATTGGGTACTCTCTGCGAGGGCAACGATAAACACACCCAGCTGACAACCCTCCTCATTTTACTCCTGCTCGCATTGAAACCGTCGCCATTGCACGTGTCAATGAAAACGTGCGAGGAACGAGGCAGGGTATGGGTGGCTATTTGACTGCATGTCGTCTGCAGGTCTCCCGCAGGTGCCCTCCTGTTCTCGTCAATCAATTAATCACCGTTTGCCTCGATGTAGGGGAGCGTCCAGCGTATATTATATAAATACACAGTTGTTACACATTGGCGAAAT
>JANFAE010000673.1:0-44073 GCA_024613145.1 Pisolithus marmoratus | reverse complement strand
AGGAGCAACAAGTACACCGCCGAATCACTTGTTAAATGCTTGCTGCCGCCATGTGACCCACAAGACCGGGGCGTGTGGAGTATAGCAGACCACTGCGGGAGAAGTACCACCTTGATGCTGTAAAGCGTCTCTGATATACAATGAAGGACGTGACCTTGCCCCAGAACCTCTTGGGAGCTGCACAGTTAATCCTATTCGCGATTTCGAATATGAATTCACATGCCCGATTCCGAAATCCAGCGCATGTGGAGTGTGCTCTGTGCAGATCTCATGATGTTCACTTCGCTCTCTTTCCTGGGGCGCATGACCGGTCTCACAAAATCACAATGAAGGTCGAGGCTCAATGCCAACTATGGGGAATAATTGTCGCTTCTTTAGTAGACTGTGCGTCTCATCTGCAGTGGGCGAGCATCATCAACTGTCTCTCTCTCCCCATTAGGTGGGTTCGTTTATGTGCACCGATATCCTGTCTCATTATCACAGTATGTGGGTATTTGTCTGAATGGGAACTTGGTATGTGGTGGCGGCATCTGGGGACTTTCATGCGGTTGTCAATGCTATCATCAAACGACTCCAGGGGAGAGACACAGGAAAATGGTAAACAAATTGCTCAACTCATCAACCATCTGCATGCTGATGCGGACACCTCGGGGGATCCATCTTCTGCGATTTCGTGGGGCACGGTCACACGCCACCCAACTCTGTCCTGGGATCCATCGATACCGCTCTGTCGTGCATTTACAACCAAGGACTGGTTATGTCAGATGCATTTAAACACGCTTTTCACCTTTTCGCCATTCCTCGCAATTGGATAACGGTCTCTTTACCGGAAAACGTCCCGGTGATCCTGGTTGCACCTCATACTGGTATTCGCCTTTGGATTGAAGATAGGGTAGAAATTATGTGAGAATAAGATTCTAATGCAGTGGCACATTTTGTTTAGCACGGAATCAGTGTGTTATTGAATGAAGTAATAAAACACACTGAACGTCCTCGGAAGACTTCCCCTATCCCACGAGGCACTTCGGGGCATGGAGACATTCCTCGCTTCTGGATTTTTGCACATACCAGCATCAACCATCGCACCCCTCGCAGTTCGAAGCTTTCTGGAGGCGACATATTACCGTTAAGCTCAATTCTACGATTACTTTCCGCCTAAGATCAAGTTTTGTTTGACGTTGTGGCTTATGGTGGAGATCTGGCCTTTGGGGTATCTGCCTCCACTAAATCACAGTCTCAGTCACAGGATTCATTGGCTCGTTCGGCGGAGATTGGCAATCTTGTGGAGACACATGGTTCCCCCAGAGCCATCATTCCTTGCCCCGTATATCCACTGGTAGTGACCACCAGAGCGGACCGTGGTTGTCTCATATCGCAGAAGAATCTAGTGTTGGGTGGGCTGTGGTAGATGCTGCAACTGAGGCTGAAGACTTTCTTTCCATTCCGGATACCACGTTCATTTTACCCTCTAGTGAGGATGGCGCAAATTCGTTTGCCCTGGACAGCCTTCTAAAACGAACTGGAGGAAATGAGCCTTTGTTTGAAGAGCCGCAGGGGCGTGCTGCATTCAAACACATCGGGCACGCCGTCGCCTTCAGGCTCAAACATTCCCTTCAGGCAGGGGAGACACGGTAGAAGGTTACAGGCAGCTGAAGGTGGCTCTGTCAGGTCAGAGTATAGATGTCTTACACTTGCATAGAACATGACTGGAAAGCAACGCCGAATCTCTGTGAAGGCATCTTGTGACTTCATAAAGTAGCCGGTCAGCGGTGGAAATACTCCTCTTCCTTCTGTCCTTCGCCTTCGCTCTGTTCCTGTGGTCAAAAGGAAGATGGTATTTGATTGCATCGGGGTCCCAGCATTTCATAGTATCATACAATGTGAGAGGATGCAGCATTTACAAACGACTTCAGAAATGGAGGCGGCCCTGCCACCACTGCATTGGAAACCACTGCAGACGAAAGTTAGTCGCATTGCAGGAATGTCCTGGTTGCCCTTGCCATCATCAGTGTCATCTGAAGCTGACATCGATGACGACGTTGGTCCTTTGCGTGTTCCTCACAGACCTGATAGAACTCCCTGGTATGACGTCCATTTACATGGCTGATCCTTGCCAATCATCTGGTTTCTACTGAACACAGAGATCGCTGTTGATGAAATCACTCGCCGGAATTTTGTCCAAGTTGTCCGCCTCAGGAGTCCATAGCCCGAGGTAAAGTCAGGCTACTTTGTACTTGTGCGCTGGAGCTAATATGTTTAGATAACCTGCCCGCTCCTCAACATTCAAGGTCACAGATAGAAAGTTCTCCACTTAGGCCGAGTCCGGCACCTTTGCATAGGTCAAGGACATCCGCGAGACTGGACATGCTATGGGATGCGTACGCCAGTCACGGAAAGCGCATCACAAATTTCCGTAACACAATTAGTACAGGCGACAGCGCTTGCTCATCAGATTGGTGCTGCATTGAGCGAGCACATAGGCAAGAGATTGGGGAAGTCTGATTGAGAAGTTTGTTTTACAAGTCATCCTCTGTTTTGTATCGAGAAATCTAAATTGATATAAAACAAATGCTTTGCAAGATGCAATAGGTTTGGTGTACAGTGAATGACAAACATGCTTAGATATTTGTAACACGAATTATGGATGAAGTCTGACACGTCACACTGCCAACGTGATGCTCGTGGCGTGCGATAAGGTCTCTTGAAGGGCAGGAGGAAAATTCATCGCTAGGGGGGTCGTATTCAAAGCCGAGCCGACGGCGGGGGCAGGGGACGCTAGATGTCAGGGGAAAACTTGGCCCATATGTAGGTCGTCGTCCGGGCTTGGTGGTTCAGGTTGCGAGCCTACTGTCATCTGAAAGTAAAATGGTTTAGCATGAGCAGTGGATAGGGTAAGCGTTACTGTAACTTACCACTTTCTGCTACTTATGACGATGTCCTCAAGTGCCTTCAAGGAAGATCGCAGAGAGGTATCAGATAATTCGGCATCCTCCATTCGCTTCAATCGCTTCGCTCTAGTCTGCAGAAGAGTGTCACTATCGGAACCGCGAAGGTGAGGGAGCGACAGTGTGAGGTAGGGAAGAAGGCTCGTTGGGGATACAACATCCTCAGTGCTTGCACGTCTTTGCAATTGCCATTGACGGCGTACATCGGCGAGTGGAGGAACAACGACTGCATCAAAAATAGCGCGCGAACGTTTGCGCTTCCGACAGATAGAAGGATGATTCAGGATAGGGAGCACCGCCGCGACGGAGTTGCCTCTTACCAGGAGTGACGAGGCTAGCTTCGACGGCCAATTCATCTTCCAAGTCATTTTCAGTCGAAGATGGGAAAGCTACGGACGAACGGATAAAAGCTGCAGCTGGAGGTATGATACGATCCTTTTCTGGTGTACCCTCATACGGTTCCGTTTGCTGCTCGGTGAGTGCTTCTTCATCTTCTATCAAGCGGAAAAGTGGTGCGCATCATTGCCCATAGCTCGCGGATGATGTTGAGCTTGATGGAAGCATTTGAGCGTGACGGCCGTTCGAGTCTCCGCGCGTAACGGTAATAGGCTCCGGGAGTTGATGGCGGTGGTGAAGGCACCCAAGCCGCCGAGGTAAAGTCGAGCGTATAATTACCAAGGATATCAACCAACAAGTTCGCTGCACGAGCGCCAAAACTGACGGTGCCATCATGATCACCCACGTCTGGTGGTGTTGATGAACTCAAGAGTCGGGACAAAAAGGGATCTCACGTACCTAATAGGAAAGCCACGTTTGCTTTCATGAGACCCGTGATTCCGAACTGTCTAATGTTAGCCACACCTTCATAGGCTCGCAGTATATGACTTACCGGAAGGTCATACTTCTCAGTCATCCACAAACAACGGAGAGCGATCTTCCAGAGTTCTATCAGCTCGTCGAACACCCAATCCTGCGACAACTCTTCCCGAGTAAGCGAGCGAACGTCGGTGAGCTGCGAACATTCGTCGAAGATGGGTTTCACTACACTCGACAACCCGCTGTATTCCACGGTAAGTAGACCCGGATTAGACGAAAAGAGAGAATGAGGTAGGAATTTGTTCAGCGTCCACGACTGTCCAGTGTTCTCAAAGCAGACAAAGATCGTCACAATTTCCATGCCGTTCTCGCACGCCTGGGAACCCTTTTGGATCATACTCTTTACAAGCTCAATAGCCTTCGTTAGTTGAATCGTTGTGTTCATCGGTAATCAGCGCAGCAACAGTTGAAACACCGACATCCAAACGGATCGAACTAGCTTCCAAAAAGTTTTTCTGCGTCGGTTGGATGTCCTGGTCTTGCATACCCACCCAATCGTTATCTTGTTTTGCATAGTGGGTTCGGATTTCAGAGGCGGGTCGCATGTAGGCCAATGCAATGTACCGCTATAACAGGCACCCTAAAGCTCTGACAGAGCTCTTCTTGCTGCCAATCGCGAGCGTCAGTGGGGAACACACTACGCGAGTGAGTTTTACGTCTGCGCAAACTTTCGGGCCTAGCAGAACTATGAAGGATGCCAGCACACTGAGAACCCACATGGGGCCATGAGCTACGTGGGTGGGGTCAGCGGCGCTCAGCGTTGAACGTAGTGTGCGGACGATGAGGGGTTTGGACCTCAAGGTATTGTACAGTGGAGGGGAGGAAGTCGATGTTGTCAAGAACGTAGCAGCTGTTCAGGAGATGCGCGCGTGAGGGTCGAATGTGGCAGAGCAATGGCTCCAAGGACGAACCCTCCCAGAGCAATGGCATGCTTGTGTTCGTAGTATCAGTATAGGCGCAAGCAGATTCGATAATATTGAAGGAAGAAGTTCGACGAGAGCAGGGGCGAAGGTAGAGGGTTGGTATAGTGACAGATCGTGGCCTGAAATGCAAAATGCACCAGTCAGTGATTACGCCGGAAAGTGTGAAATCCTGCTTACTTGTCCTGCTTACTTTGAGACCATCACAAGCAGACCCTTTTTCCCCCTCTTTGCCTGAGTTCGCTCGTCATGCCGCGGCGCAAGGCAAAGGCAATTCTGTCCCGCACAGGCAATAGGAATTTTGCAGCTAAGCGTTGGACTTGCGGAAGCCATATTGACAGCGCGCACGCCTTGCGTGCGTTAGGAGTAGGCAATGCCTCGTCCATAGGGATAGCGAGGACATGTGTTAGCATATCCCGGAGTTGCGCCTCTGTGACCGTTTAGCACTCAAATATGCAAGAGATGAAAAATCCCTTACTACCGAATAACTGGTACTTGGCGGATGAGGTGAATATGTCACTGAAGAGCTGGAGACCCATGTGCGGTGCCGTGCACAGATCGTGTGCAAGTTTGACCTGGGCCACGGACATTCCAATTTTGCTTTTCTTGGGACTTCTCTTGGGAAAGGGTAGGAGGTTTCCTCCACATTGCATTCATCCCCACAGTCGAGGACGGAAGACTCACCGTCTTTTGGTATCATGACGGTGTCTGGTTCTACGAGTGCTCTTGCCAAGTCGAGACAGACGCCATCGACGAGTGCCTGGGTATGTTTATGCAATGGACTGGAAAAGAGGCCATGACGCGTCACCGTCAGTCGAATCTGTCATGGCAGCTCTTATGCGTGCCTCGATGAGGTCGCAGTAAGGAGGACTGTGGGTCGATAATCTGAGTGACTGGTCGTGCCAGGTACGTCAAATTGACCAGAGGGTCCTCCGGCTCTGGGATGGGAATGGAAGTCTGGGCGTACTTCTCCGGCACGGGCTTTCGAGGTGTCTCGGGGAAGGTACATCGCCCTTGGGACTGGTCGTAAATACAAAATATTGTTTTTGCTGAGACCACGCAACACGCGAGCCAAGCAGTCTGATGTCTCGGTCACGGTAAGGGTGCTGGGCGGGGTAGGCAGCGCCATGGCAGGATGACCAACGACGTCCAAGAAGAAAGGCCACACCGTCCAAAAATTTGTAACATGAATCGGATATCGATTGATTGATGCTTATAGAAATCGTAGACGATTCACAGAAGCGTTCAAGGACACGGTCAGAGAAACGGATTACATTACGGGCATCCCATGACATCCTAACCAGATATCGAGACGAGGAACACCTCGCAAGCGGAGATGTCGTGGTCAGCTTGGATGTCATCAAGTGTTGACTGGAGGTACCCTTCACTGGACAATACTGGAGACAGAAAGGGTCACTTTCGTACAGGGCAACTATTGATTGAAACGAAGAACGTCTTAAACCAAGTCCGCAGTCTGCCTCTACCTGGTAGGGGTTGATGCTGAGCTCACATACACGACCCATAATGGGAACAAGGTCCTGGAGATGGAATTACGATAGGACGGTAGAGGTCATTGCAACTTTGAGATAGGACAGAGGGGAACGTGGTATGCTTAGAATGAAGGAAATCAGCACGTCGGGACACATGACAGGATGACCTTGGCACCGACAATGACCGTCCTAAATTGCACGCTGAATGAATCACATGAACCTGCAGGAAGTAAAGCGTGAGTCAGCACACGCGCAGGGGGCAGAGATCAGCCAGGACACACTAAGCTTAACCAAAGGCAAGGCAATATCATTACCAAACGATGAGGGGTAACATGTAAGGGGAAACGAGAGCGGGCCAGGGCCCATCGCACACCAGTGGTACAGTCAGAAACCCTTCCGACGTAGCTACAGCGGAGGCTCAAAAACTCTGCCGTAGGTACTGTGGGATCTGAAAATTTTGAAGTACCTATGTCGGTGGTTCAAAAAGCTCCGCAGTAGCTACTGCGGGATCTGAAACATTTGAAGTACCTACGTCGGTGGTTCAAAAACTCCGCCGTAGGTACTGTGGGATCCGAAAATTTTGAAGTACCTACGTCAGTGGTTCAAAAAGCTCCGCAGTAGCTACTGCGGGATCTGAAACATTTGAAGTACCTACGTCGGTGGTTCAAAAACTCCGCCATAGGTACTGTGGGATCCGAAAATTTTGAAGTACCTACGTCGGTGGTTCAAAAAGCTCCACAGTAGCTACTGCGGGATCTGAAACATTTGAAGTACCTACGTCGGTGGTTCAAAAACTCCGCCGTAGGTACTGCGGGGTCTGAAATGTTTGAGGTACCTACGTCGGTGGTTCAAAACCTACCTATGGCGGAATTTCAAAGACCCAGTCTGAAGCCATTTGGCAATTTGTAGGAATGGGCAATTCACTAAATTGCTAATTGGTTGAATGGTAGATTGGTGAAATGGTCAAATTGTCAAATCAGCAAATAGGTCAATACTACTAATCCAATAATTTCATGTGGAAATAACATTATGAATGTCTTTGTAGAGAACATATGATATAACATGGTAAAGAACATAATTACTCTGATACTCAATGTTTTTTAGATGGAACACTACAAGAACACATACTATGTTTTTTGCATGTAACATTTACAATGTTATTAGCTTGTAATTAGCACAGATAATTATATTAGAACACAAGTAATGTTATATTACATGTTATTTTGGATACCATGCTTTACACATAGTATCTCTGTTTTCAATGTTCTTTTCATGTTATTAGTCATAACATTGATCAATGCTTCCAGTGTATGTGTGTACTATCCTAGCTACAGTGAGCAACAAAAATGTTGCAATGTTTGCAACATTTTGTTTATGTGTAAGATATCTTGGCATTGGTTGTGGCTGTGCTAATGCTATAGGGAAGACAATTGTAGCCCTTGGTCCCAGCTTTCTATTGGTGGTCTTCCCAAGCTCAGGAGTGAAGTGGCTGTGATGGTATGGGCCAATTACTAAGGCCTATGCATTGCAACGTTTTTGTTGCTGACATCATGGTGGATGCAATCTACAATGTGGAGTATGTATTCATGGCAGGAATGCCAGCTATTGATTACATAATATATCCCATGATCAATCCAATGATTTGTCAGCATGTAAACAAAGCCAAACATTGAACTTGCATCATTTATCCTCTATTCTGTACCACAACTCCAAAAACTGCCTATCTGGCTCATCAGGGTTACTCTGTCAGGGAAATGTCAGCAAAATCTGGTCCTCACAGCACTACCATGAGTAGGGTGTATGGCCAGCACCATTTGTTCCTTAAAAAAGTCACCCCTGTGCTGTTTCCCCCCACTAATGCCTGAGGGGTCCTGATGCTAATCCATACTGGGAAAGCTGGAAATTCCATGGAGGTCAGTCTGGCACTTCAGGACATGAAGAGTGAACTAATATGCTCCCAACTAATGTATTTCTGCCAAAGAGAAGGTGATACCAAGGTTGGGTTGAGCCATAGCCTCCTTTGCTCACTAGGTGGTCATCAAGGGTCAGCAAGAATATGGCCTGTACTGAACTGTGGATGCCTGGGAAAGGAACATTTGGTCATTAGTGACCAATGGAAACACTGAGGGACACATTGCAGCAAGGAATCTGCACCCTGGAAGCCCAGTAGGCTATCCCACCCATGACCGCCCAGTGTGCAAAGGAGGCTATGGCTCAACCCAACCTTGGTACCACCTTCTCTTTGGCAGAAATACATTAGTTGGGAGCATATTAGTTCACTCTTCATATCCTGAAGTGCCAGACTGACCTCCATGGAATTTCCAGCTTTCCCAGTATGGATTAGCATCAGGACCCCTCAGGCATCAGTGGGGGAAACAGCACAGGGGTGACTTTTTGCAGCTTTTTTAAGGAACAAATGGTGCTGGCCATACACCCTACTCATGGTAGTGCTGTGAGGACCAGATTTTGCTGACATTTCCCTGACAGAGTAACCCTGATGAGCCAGATAGGCAGTTTTTGGAGTTGTGGTACAGAATAGAGGATAAATGATGCAAGTTCAATGTTTGGCTTTGTTTACATGCTGACAAATCATTGGATTGATCATGGGATATATTATGTAATCAATAGCTGGCATTCCTGCCATGAATACATACTCCACATTGTAGATTGCATCCACCATGATGTCAGCAACAAAAACGTTGCAATGCATAGGCCTTAGTAATTGGCCCATACCATCACAGCCACTTCACTCCTGAGCTTGGGAAGACCACCAATAGAAAGCTGGGACCAAGGGCTACAATTGCCTTCCCTATAGCATTAGCACAGCCACAACCAATCCCAAGATATCTTACACATAATCAAAATGTTGCAAACATTGCAACGTTTTTGTTGCTCACTGTATATACTCCTGCAACGTCACTGTTATCAACTGTTGGAAGGTGGCTGGTGCGTTGCAGTCTCCTTGCTGCATGACATGACTCAGGAAGGTGCCAAAGACAGTCGAGAAAGCTGTCTTCAGGATGTCGTTGGGATTGATTCTGACTTGTTCATATGCATTCGACAAGTCGATTTTTGAGCAATACTTCGCTCATGCAACATCCATCCTGATCTGGTCTTGGTCAGGGAATGGGGTGACATCCTTGACCGTGTTGTCGTTGTGCTTCCTGCAGTTGACAACCATCCTGAGTTTCCCATTCTTTTTAGGGATGCAGAGCATTGGGACTGCTTGTGACATGCTTGCTCTCTCCCACCATCCAGCTTTCGTATATAGTTGGATCTTTTCTGCCAGCTGAGGTTTCAGCGAGTCTGGGCAGCATGGCAAATGGTAGGTGTAATGCATACCCTTGTCAATCAAGGGTATGTGGTGATTTACTTCTCGGAGTGGTGGCATCTTTGCAACCACTCCCTTCATGTGATCCTCATATTTTTTTAATATTCTTACCCTGGCACCAGAGCCTCTGGTGCCTCTAACCCTAGCCTAGGGTTCCATTTTTGTCTCTTTCTGCTGACCAATCAGGCATCCCTTTGTCCTTTATGACCCTGAATGACCCTGAGCTGTGTGCTTTGCAAAGCTATCCAGGGCTGATTGATCCAGGATAGCTATGGCATGCAAGCCTTTTGTGTATCCTTTACCATGGGTTGGCTATGCATTATGGTATCCTTGCAATTGACTTGTTAGTTGGAATCTCCAAAGGCCTATATAGTAGTGCATGGCTGACCATACAGGCATAATTTCACATCATGGTAAAGTTCATGTGGCTGTCCAAGATCAGGACGGCCGCTGGCACTGAGGAGCTGGTAATTTATTTTCTCACGCTCTCGTACACGTGTGTGGCCGTCTAGGACGGTCATGTTGCTGGCACCCTTGATAGGCATATTTTCTCACGCTGTAAAACTACACATGGCCATCCAGGACGGCCACATGCACTGAGCATGATCATGTTGTAGGGTATTTAATTTCTCATGCTTGCATGTGCACATCGGCCGTCCTGGATGGCCAGTGGTGCTGAGGACCTGTGTGGCAAAATTGCACTAGCTGGGGTCTATATTGACCTTTTTTTTTTGGTTGTCCCCTGCTCCTCCTCCCCTCATTTTCCACACGTGATATCTCGACGACGGCGCGTCCGGCCCTCTCGCAAATCAGGATTCTAGCTCTACTCGAAGAGAGCTTTCCAACGTTGTTTTTTGTGTTGCCATCGCTGCTGTCGTTCCGGAGATATAGGCCACTTACTGGAGAAAGGCCTTGTAGGACGAATTTTGGAATATCTTGGGATTGGGTGCGCGTATTCCCCCAGTTCCTTTTTCTTCACATTCTTCACAGGAAACTCTATTGCTTCCCTGCGTTTCGTAGCGCCGCGCTCGGCCGTTGTTCACCGGCACCCCGTTGTCCTCCTCCCTCCTCTCGTGTTTCGCGCATATCTCGCCCAACCACGCGCCGAATCTCTCGAATTTTTGGGAGCCAACTCTACTCGACGAGACCTACCGAAGGATACCGAAAACTCGACGTTCGCGCGCGTCGTTCTCGAGTTATTACATTTTTCGTGCTCACACAGGGTGGCGCTACTCTGTGGCTCATATCTGTTTCGTTTCTCCACCGGCTCTTTCGACTTTGGGACTGTGCATAGTACTGGGCGAAAGCTACCTGGCGGTATATACCGCTATTCGATACGCTCAGCCGTTCCTGAGATATTCGCGTTTTTGTGCACGTGCTCCCCAGCAACCTCCCTGAGAACTGAGACCAATCAAGACGCCGAATCCTCCCCGTTTGTCATTCGTATTCAACCGTAGATGTGCCCTGACGTACCCCAGATGCTCCCCCATTGTTATCTTCGCGTTTTTGCAGTCGAGCGAGGCTGCAATACCCTGGTTTAGGTGTTCGAAGTCGCACGAGGCGACCAAGAATGTGTTTTTTGTCTTTTGCATCGCGTCTTAAGCTTGTAGGCTCGTTCGTAACCACTGCGTCCATCGTCCCATCTCCCGCCATCGTTCGCTGCTGCCTGTAGCCGTTTTCTGTCGCTGAAAGTCATATTATCCCTCGAAGGTTTTTTTTTTCTAGACTTCGAATAATATATCTGCTGTGTTCAGTGCCCTCTATTCATTTTGGATAATATGGAGAGTATATTCGAGAAGTTGTGGCGCTGCCTCTCGTACTGGCCGCGATTCTTGGGAGAGCCTCGAGAGCTCCCTGAGTACCTCGAACATGCATATAAGTGTTGTAGGCCCATAGAGTTTTCGGAGACCCTTCGTTCATAGCAACGGCGCTGTTAGGTGCCCCCTAGGAAATAATGCCCACTGGGCATGTCTCGTCGAGCCCGCTGAAGGGAACTGGACGAAATTTGAGCTGATGGTCATCAAGCAGTCCGTCGAGATCGCAAGCCCCTCTTCGCAAGCTACGAAGGATCCATCCCCCACTCGTGAGCCTGCTTCGAGTGGCTCGTGCCCTTGTCGAGTCACCGGCATGTGCTCTCGGCCTGTCATAATGGTTTCACAGACCCCTCTGTCGTTGATTGGCCTTGGCTGGTTCTATACCAGAACGGCGGCTGGGCGATTCGTTTGGGAAGGTTCCCCAGTCATGCAGATTCGAGCGAGTCTCCCCCAAGTCGAGAAGCTGTGTTTTCGAGTGGATGCCCTCGGTGCGAAGGTTTCGTGCAGAGCTCTGTATCCCCACCTCGTAGCTTGTGTTCGAAGGCACCCCCTCGTTGCTTTCCACCTTCGAGCGAGCCTTCACCTCGTCGAAGGTTCTCATTCTGTTTCTTCTGTGGGCAAGAAGGCCATATTAGGGCTCAATGTAAAACTTGCATGTCGTATCTAACTGCTGGCAAATGTAGGATAATAGGTGGTCGTGTTATACTACTTACGGGCACAGAAATCCCTCGCGAGGCGGTTGGGCACACACTGCGGGATCGTCTAGACTCCTGGGCACTCGCTCGTACCCAAGGAGCTTTGGAGACCAAGGTACAGCCTCCCCTTCAAGTTCCCTTTCAGTTCAGCCCCCAGCCCTCTCTCGAGCCTTTCCCGAGACTTGTTGAAGGGGATGTTTCGAGTTTCGAGAATCCCGAGACCCTTTCAAGTGCTCCTTGTGCTCTCATTCCAGCCGAATACCTAGGCTCGTGGCCCCACGTCGCGAGCCCCCTGCTGCCTCTCGTGCTCTTGCTGGTCCCCCTTCCAAGACAGGGTTTTCCCCTCAGCGCCACCAGCCTGTCCCTGGTGACTCTCAAGCCCTTCATAACTCCATCACAAAGCTGTGTGGGCTCCCCCTGTCAGCTATAGATGAGTGGATATTGTAGAAAAGGGCTGTAGGCACCCTCAGTAATGACTCAACTACTGTATATATTGATGTACCTGTAGGCAGCTACAAGGTATCAGTAAGTAGTCTAATATGAAGTATGTGTAGGCTTACCCTCAGTAATGACTCAACTACTGAGGGATTAGTACCAAAAGTGTAGTACTAAGTGCATGTGAGGATTTGGCCTGATGTGGAAGGGCCAGTCACAGTGGGCAAAGGCCCTGGGGAATGGTTTCTAAATCAAGCCAGACATTTGCCATGGACATAAAATTTGAGCAATGATGTGAGAAATCAAAACTGTAGAGAGAATATGACAACAGCTTGATGGCTTAGCAGTCCTGTGCCAGAAAGAGCATGAGAAATTCACACTGCAATTAAATGGATTCTTCGAGGTGCAATAATTTTCTCAAATAACAGCTGTGATGAGCCATTGAAAGTCACAGTGCCTTTGTGAAAACTTAGTGGCGGTGTGTTTGCTCTGCCAACAGACTGAGTACTTCGCATTTTAAGCACATAATAAGAGGCCTTCCTTGTCTCACACTGATGAAGTTCCTCACAAGATATGGCACTCCCATTTCAACGCTTTATTTCCACATTGCAAGCAGGTCTTTTCTGGCCCAAGGTAAGCTCATGACATCACGTTTTTTTCCTGCAGTAAGTGGCGCTAAATTATGAACTAGATCTCAAATTCTGTCTGCCATTCTGTCTGGCTGCATCATATCCAGGACATCTCGTCTTCTGTTCACTGTGAGCACAAATTATACAGTACTATCTTCCAACTCGTGGTTAGGGCTTCTCTGCAGTGCGCTTGCAGTGCAGCCAACTCGGTAGCTGGTTCGCTTTGCTCTGGCATGGTTTTAAATAATTATTGAACCATATTCCGTCAGCTGCACACCCAAGCCCTGCTGAGTGCATGACTCAGTCGTCTTTTCCTCGGATGGGCTGATGGCATGGGTTCAGTGTAGTGCATGGTCAGGGTTAGGTTATGTCATTCTGCCTTATGATTTCTCCTTCGGTCTTCACAAACGAGTGCCATCTTAAATACCTCTGCATAATTTTTAAAATCTCATGATTGTTCATTGTGATTCAGAAACAGAATGATGGTATTTAATGGATCCTGAAAGACTACATCCAAGGGGCACTACTACTCAGGCCAGTCTGAGCTGTCTGGAACGAAGTGTAACCCTGCAGATAAAGAAAATATGTGTCGGATGGAATCAATTCTACACTTGTCCGATTATTGGCAAGCCCACAAGCTATGGATGTAATAGTATGCACTCTGTTCAATGACAACACAACAAGGAACTTTCCCTGAAGTTCCAGGCTCTCGTATGGGCAACCTGCAAAATGACTTATGATGTTGTGGCCCCTTATGACTTGCTCCCCATCCAGGTAGTCATCATGGCAGAGGCGAGTCGAAAGAAGATGAAACTGTCAGTAGGGGTCATATGTGGCTTGCTGATCGGAGCTGGCATAAAACAAAGAAGAATTCCATGATCACCATGTTCGTGGGTGTTGGACCTGCCCATTGGTGCGTGAAGATGCATTGGATTTCACCAGCCCATTTGAAGGTTTCCCCTCCAACAGTAAACAATATCTGACTGTTGCCAACATGGCTCGACACACATGTATATTGATACCCCTTTAAGCTTGACTGTCTGCTGGTCCTGTACACGCGGTTCGATAACATGTGAAAATGGGCATGAATCATCTTTGTAGGAGATATAAGGCTGAGGATGCCTTCCTTCATTGAGACATTTGAGCAGGGATTTGTATTCATCCATGGAAAGCTCAGTAAGTTTATCATGCTTTTCCATGATCTCTGGCATATCACTATTGTCACCAGACGTGTGCACCGGAGCCTCAAGACTGTCTCCTGCTGTACCTGTGAGTGGTGACTTCATGTATTGAGAAAACGCTCCCTGGATTCCTCGAAATGTGTCTGGAAGGCTGCCTTGTCTCAGAAGTGCCTTCAAGTTGCTTCCTCAACAAAATGCCTTCAATATGGTAAATTCCATTTCCCCTGTGGAGCGAACCAGTGCCAATCAGCATCTCCTCGACAAAGCATAGAATTTTTATGAACCTAGTTTGGAGTTTGTATTGTAACGTTCCAGCATACCGATGTAGCGTTTGAATGGAAATGTCCACCATCCATGTGCTGGTCCAAATGCACGCAAGCATTCCGGCACGTGGAGGGATGCATGGTTGTTGAACACTAGAGCTCAGGGACCAAAATTTTCCATTGTACTCTGAACATAGTATGCCATAAATTGTTCAACTATACTTGCATGCTGCTCAGATGTTGAACGCATTGTCGCCCAGTGGACAGCTATCACAAGCGACAGATAGTTGCGAAGAAGGATTTGGTCTTTCTCACTGGTGCCCCCAGTCCCCCAGACCTGGCACAACGAGATCACTAAATTGACAAGGCAAACAGTCTGCCATTGGTCAGCCTTTAGTTTTCTGTGGGATTGACTTCCAAAGTTTCAGGGGGCATGCGTCATCCATGATGGAAGCATTGTCTTGGACATATCCAACCAGACCTCTGCGAGCAGAGTTCGGTTCAGTACTATGGTCGTCGGGGCACTTTCCCATGCGGTGGATAGATCCACAGTGGGATGAGGGAATGGCAGTGGATGCCTCACTTCCAGTTTGCTCCTTTTATACTGAGTGAGGATGAGATGTATGAAATAAAAGGATGTAATCACTGCACCTGCTTACCCAGTCGATCAATGCTTGCGCATATGCCATCTTACCAATGACTGGACCTCTTTTGGTTTGCCGAACTAACAGATCGTTGCTAACAGGGATTGGAGGCATGACATTGTTGGAATTTGCAAGTGCAACAACATAGCCTCTTCTCAGACGAGTGAGCGCTGTCATTGAACCAGCCTTGATGGCAGCAATGGCAGCATCCAGTTCTTCTTGTTGCTGCTCAGGTGTGTGGAGTTGCACATGTGATTTTTCTTCAGGTTTGGCATTAGTGTCAAGGCCCAAGACATTGTGGCAGTGATGTTGAAGATCGCCAACAAAGAAGTTGTGCATGCAATCGACGACCACAAACCGAGTTGGATCCCAATAAGGCAGATGCAGCAGCTCCGTCCACCTGACGCCAAACTGAGTGTAGATTCGCTGTCAGATGCCCTCTGTGGCTGCACTCTTCCACATCATAGCAATCGCAATATGCTCTTGCCAGGTATGATGCCACCAAGATGAAACATTGACATTGGCTGGGTCTGAACCATCCTGCAGGCAAAATGCACAATACTTGCCTGAATGCGAGCCAAGACTGGCAAATCCTGCAGTCTTGTGTGCTGCTGGCAGGTCACAAATGAGCGGTATGACTGTGCAGCACACAAGGCACCCCAGTGGGTGGAGGGCTGTGCGAGTTAGTTGTAGGCTGGGTGACCAAGCCTTAAGCAAGTCATCGACAAGAGGCAAAAGAATATTGTTGACATGGTCAAGAGAAGGTTCTTGTGGGCCTGGAATAATGCCAACCAGATAGACGTTTTCGATGCAGTAACGTAAGTGGACGCATGAAAGATGACAAGGAGAAAGTTCGCATTCTGTCTTGATAGCCTGGAAAGTATGTGTAGGGCACTTGCTGCGAGAATACTCAATAATGGGGGAATGGCAATGTGAGCCAGTAGATCAACGACTGAGTACAGGTCATCTGATTTGAAACAGTGGTCATTATACATCTCAGTCTATAGGAATGTGCATGTACCTGATTTAACGATAATTGGAAACTCACGGGCTCCTGAATCATGCCTTTTCTTGTCACTTTGACGGAGCCATTTGTACCTCACTATTCGGTCGAGATAAGCTTGATGCTCGCAGATTTCAGTGGCAAATTTATCCTTTTCCATCTGTATGTTTTTATGCACATCATTCGGGACAGCATTCACAAGATCCAGCAGTTTCTGCACTAGCTGCTGGTGAATGACAAAATGGTGTGAAGTGGCAGGGTCAACTTCAGGTGGGGTATCCTCATGCACATCGGAAGGTACTGGAAAGAATACGAGACCTGCCGACCTGATGGCAGGCAAGATATACATAGCTGAATCAAAGAGATTGCGATAGTGAGTCAGATATTCCGAAGGAGCTGGCAAACAGTCTGAGCCTTGTGCCAGGAGACAGAAGGAATATTGTATTCACTTACTATGCAGGTGGCCAGAGGAAGGCTCTATCTGCTGTGAGAGCCTGGGGTCAGGAGCATTGGTGGCAGACACTGAAGTTTGCATAAGTGCACACATGAAACTGTAGCAAAACTGTAGGTCAGCATGATGTCGAGACTCACCCAGTTCACTTACTGCCACCTGCTGATTCCCAGCCTCACCACGGATAGCCTGAGACGAGACGACAGAATCTTCAATTTCCATCTCAGAGCTAGAATTAGCTACTAGCACTTCTAGTTCCATCTGTTCTGTCTGTCTAGCTGCTTTCCATATCTTATCATCTCATCGGTGTTGATGAATGGTTGATGCCGGGAGTAGACAGCCAAGCATGGGCACCTGCATTGATGAATCTGGGTCCAACGATTTGATGCATTGATAAACTTCGCATGTGCAGCATTGCTTAACCGCAGGCACCATGAAGGTGGAGACGAGATCAGCTCATGTCGGTGACCAACTGAATAATTATTTTTATTACTGTAATTATGTACTTAGTACCAGAAATGTGCAGCCACAACTTTATTAAGTACTGAAGTCCTCTCACGGAATGTAGTCATTCAGAATCATGTCAATTATCATTCTTTAGATCAAAAAATTACAGTGGGTATCAGTATGAGAATGAAATGAACAGGTGGCTGATGACACCGTGGGTCTGTTACAACTGGTGGTCTGTGACAGCCACTGCCTTGGCTCTGTTAATGTGGTAGGCGAAATATCAGCATGAGGGCAATAAGAATCCACATGAAAAAACACTCGTACCTAGGGCCAGGCATGCCAACAGGGACTTGGCCAGGGATCTTGCACTGCAAGAAATCATCAAATAACATTTTTTTGTCAAAAGCATACTTGGTGGATCGAACATGGTACGAGTGGCAATTCGCCATGTATTTGAAGCACCAATACATCACTGAGTTGGTGAAGGAAATCTGGAAGGCTTGATATTCGACAGAGAATGTGACAGTGTTGTTCTAATAACCGGCTGTCAGTTTAATCTAATGTTCGACGTGATTAACCTACATTGTCATCCCATCCAAGCAGAAGAGCACCTCGTGCACGCTCAACTTCATTTGGGTGTAGAGAACGGCTAAGGCTGACAAAAGGGGACTTAATGAGAAACCATGCTATTGGGAGCCATAAGTAATGAATGTTGTAGAATACAAACCGGATGCTTATGAGATTCCCCGATTTCCTGTGGAGCTAAGAGGAGAATGGATGCCGAGCCTGGCTCGGAGACAGGAACAGCAGTGGAAGCCCACAACACAGTGATGAACATGTGCTCAGTTGCATAAAGGATATTTATGCTGTGTATGCTTGGGTGAGCCGTGCACATTTCCTCAAGCTTTCATATACGCTTACCCACTGAGGTTCAAAATGACATCAGTATCAGAAGTAAATTGGGAGTCCATTGAAGGTCAGAGAAATTGTGTGAGAGGGAGGAAGAGATGCTGGCGAGTATGAACCGTCCAAACTGGTATGGTCCTTGAGACGGATGGGCTGCCTCTAAATATTCTAGATACAAAAGGCAGAGTTGAAAGACAATCAACAAAGGATGTAGTATGGCATTGCACCACACGTGCTGTGATGGGATCAAGGGTGACAGTGACTGATAACCAACGGTATAAAGGCAGCCGAGAACAGAGATCCTACAGAGCATGAACTACTTGAGATTGTTGGAGAAATTGGCCAATAAGACGGCCCACGTGCCTATATTGGTGATGATCGATGATGGGACAACTTAGGTACTGCAGCAACCCGCAGATCGACATTAGACAAAGGTTGATCTTGGCTACCCTATCATCGCTCACCTCGAGGCACTCTGTGTTTCCTCCTATTGGTATCTATGACATACTTTCACCCAGGTGACAAAGACTTGACAGCATCACAGCTAAAATTGATATTCATCCAAATGATTAGCTGACTGGCCATCTATTGGCATAACCTTTGGCCTTGTGCTCCATGTTTCTGCAAATAAGTCACATTTAGAAATAAATATATATGATGTCTTTCACAAAGAGGACAAAGACCGCCATGCTTCCCTGGCAACTATTGGGGCTTCGAAAAATGGACTATGAAGACATGGACTGATCACTACTGTCACTACTGCAGAATCATGGTATGTCCTTTGTCACCCAGAAGTTCAGCCTCGCGCTCCACATTTCTGCAAATAAGTTACATTTCGAAGAAATAAATATATATGACATCTTTCACAGAGAGGACAAAGACCACCATGCTTTCCCGGCAGCTATTGGGGCTTCGAAAAATGGACTATGAAGATGCATTGACTGATCACTACTGCAGAATCATGGGTATGTCCTTTGTCGCCCAGAAGTATAAGTATTTTGCCAACTTTGCAGTTCAGTAGCCAGATCCGACATCTGGATTCCCTCACTGATACTCTCTGTCTTTCACAATCGCCCTGTTCCGATGGCACCCTCCCGCTGCCAGACCCCTCTCAGATGCTCTCTGCATGTATCTGCTTGGTCCCATAACCCCACCAGTACACCTCATCCATGCCGTACCCGCTCCTCAACAACAGAGGAATTATTGACCAAGATCACGAAGGTTATGGACGTTGTGGAGAAAGATATGAAACTGTGGCACTCAGTAAGTGATTTGTTAGGTGTTGGGTCATCCACTCACAAACTACATCATCAGGAAACGAGGCAGTTGAGGCAACGAGTGTGCCAGGCCGAGAAAACTCGAACACTTGCTGAAGACAGATGTTCCAATCTCCAGAACAATATTAGTGCAGTACATTTGTATCGTACTTTCAACTTGTGGCACGTTTACAGTGCCCTTGTGTAGTTTGCAACATCCCAAGCCTACATAACTAAGTGCATCATCTGCCAGTGCGGCATGGAACAGCCCTTCACATGAGTCCCTCTGCACGACTTGGTTTCTGACTCCCTGCTAACCTACAACTGCAGTATAGTTGAATGCGGGCACTCATTTTGTTACGACTGCTTGAAGATATGGTTCCACACCCTACTTGAGAAGCAAATCAGCTGGCAACCATCAATTCCCCTTCGCCTGAAATCAGCCCCATTTACTGCAGACAAATGCAGAGAATTGTTTGACAAAGGTCATATTTTTAGCACTCGATACTCTTGCCCGCTTTGCCACAAACCCATCCGCAACAAACCCATCAGGGTTTTCCTTACTGCAGACTTGATCATGGCAATCGGCACTCTTGTCCCTCAAGATTTCCCAGTGAACAATCCTCTTCCCTCTGATGAAGACCTTCAGGTGGACATATTCTACACCAAAGATGATTGATTAGGTTACTGTAATTAATGGAATCACATCGAGACTTACCAATTGTGGATAATAGACGTACATAGATTTCAGGCCTATATATGTACCCACAAAAATCTCAGCTATTATCTCACTGACAATTAAGTATGATGGCATGGCATGCATCCTGATTTTTGCCAATTATAGAATATTCTGACAGTAAACTTTAGTTATTCGATTAGACATGCTCTATACCTTCCACTCCCTTCCCCTGTACATTCCTGGCATGGTGACTGCGAACAGTGGTATGTGATAGTACTCTTTTTTCCTCTGTTCTGTCTTCCCTTTTGCTTCCTGTTGCACTTTCTTATCCTCTTTGCTTCATCTGCACTTGCTTTGAACCTCTCAGCAATAATACATACAGTCATGTTTCTATTCTCCATGCACTAGTTTTTTGGCATTGTGTTCTATATAAAGAAACAAAAGATGCTCTAAAACAACTCTTTGTGATGACACTAGGAACAGAGAAAGGAATCGAAGCTTTAATCAAATTCCTTAAGGACACAGACACCTTCAAGAAGTCGAAGAGAACCAACCCAAGCCAAACCATTTTTCAGGCGCCTTCAGTCTCAGAGTAATGCCATTCCTTTAGATTCGTGTACATTTTCATTTTATCATACAGTATTCTCTTACCATTTAACAATACCCGCATACACTCTTCACATAGTGTCAACTATAAACTATATGTATCACTTCACATTACCATTTGGTAGTACATAATATACAATTTACTCTACAGGCCTTTGGGCACCGCATCTTAGTAGTAGTCTACTTGTTGCAGTATATAAATAAAATATAGAAATTGTCTCTTACCTTGCGATGATTCAGAGCGAATGCCCAAGCAAGGTAATCATGTGGCATTACATAATATTATGTACTCATGTGATACCCCAGGAAGTCCTCACGAAGTGTAGGATCAATGTTAAGCTGGGCAGTATCAATACCATTCCTGATCCACAGTCGGTCAGCATCCTGACCGACCTGCAGAATCCGACGATCATGATGGGTATGATCTATGCTATGCTCCTTCATTGTCCCATGTGGCTGAAGATGGACCCTTATTTCCACTAGGTGCCAATGTCATCCACCCAGCCCCAGGATCTGAGGGTTGCCCCTTGTTCACTGCATTGGTCAGGAACGTAGACTCCAATACCGCGAAGTACATTGCTACATGTCGTGTGCAGACATCCCAGAAAGAGATCATAGAAGACCTCGGAGAAATGGCTCAAGTAAATGACCTTCTTATGTGTTCATTTCTCTTATGATGTTCGCAGCACATCAGATATGTACATGAAATACTGATGAAATTTTGAGAAGAAAACGAGCAACATCACTCCTACTTGATTGATCTTTTTCGGGGGTATGTTGTTTGACTAGTGCTTTAGCATCTTCTAACGATGTCCTGTAGGCAGTGTCTCCGAGGGACAGTTCCAAGAAGTGCTGGATTTTGGTGGGTCAGCTCTGGCTCATGGGACCTTTCAACTGTTGACTCTTGTTAACAGAACTGAAAGCTCTGCAAGGTATGCTGTTGTGATGTGGCAGTGCAGTCTCCTGAGTAAAATCTTTTTCCAGAGGCATGCAAGAGACTTAATATCAGTCCAAAAACCACAATATTTGTCATAGCCAAATGCCATCATGTCCACTTCTTCACGATGAACCCTGGGGATGCTGACCGAAGTGGAAATTGCCCTGCTGGAACGGTCGTTGATCAAGTTGTAGCTCACCTGGTGGAATTCGACTGGTATTTGCTTAGCCATGGCAGCCTGTTAGGGACTAGCCGACCTGCACATTACAACGTATTTTATGATGACAACAACTTCTGGTAGGACCTATGTGTCATGTCTTCGCTTTGTGCTACAGTATATTTCAGAGCCAATGGCCTCCAATCGCTGGCCTTTGCTTTATGTCATGTCTATGCGAGGTCAACTCACTCTGTATCAATTCTGGCACCTGTTTACCTTGAGTCGATTGTCATGTACTAGAACATAAACTGACACTTCACCAGATGCAGATATTGTCTGCATCGGGTGAAGAATCATTATGATCCTCAGGGTGGGATCAATCTTGCTGATATGGCAATGCATACAGACAATATGGGAGCTGAAAGTGCTCTTGAGGCCTACAAGCACAACTTCAAGCCACTTCACAACAACATGACCACTCTTATGTACTTTTCTTGATCACTTCACTGCTGCTGGTCGTGCAATTTCTTCTTCCCAGTAGTTGATACAGAAAAACCTTGGTACCAAGGCTGTAATATGTAAATCACATGCTTTACAGGAAGAGAAAATCCTGCTCGTATACTCCACATTAAAATGGTAGTGTGCATGGTGCAACATCTTGGATGCATGTTGGGGTAGTGGTGCTTAGGAGTTGTAGCACATATCTTACAGCGGCAACAGTGCACCATAAAAGGAAGTTGTCTGACAGTTCGAGAAACCTTGCCAAGTAAGGTAACCCGTAAAAGCTCACAATTCTCCACTGTATCCGGTTTCGCACTCATGGCAAAGACCACATTGAAGCCCAGGAAAAGCACGGGAGGCACAGCACCTTGTGTTCCTTTGTCTGGCAATAATGTTGGTGTCACGGCAATTCCAGAGAGCGCTCCTGTGAACACTCAAGTGCAAGAATCCACATCAAAGGACTTGGCCATTTCCCATGTAAGAAAGCATGTCCATCTAGACATCTCCCACACTGCAAGCATTTCACAATTTTTCATCCCAAAATATGCTGAAAAAATTGAAAAAAAGAGATACTCTTTTATTTCAGCTGTTTTCAAACAAAAAAGGTGAATATAATATAATGTTGTCTTTGTCTTTTCTGCCAATAAACATGAATTAATGGTAATGCCCATTAGGTTCTTTACTAATGGGTATTAGCATCAATCAATGTTTTTTAGTAAATCATGCAAAGAAAACAAAGTGTTATTATTGCCTTTTCTCTTTGAAAACATGTGTCAAAAAAGAGTATCTCTTTCTTCAAATGTGTCAGCATGTTTTCTCAAGAAAAATTGTGAAATGCTTGCAGTGCCATGTAAGAAAATGCATCTTTCTGTGCCTAAGCTTACATGTCTATAGAACTTTTGCATCTTGTGTCACGATGGCAGGAAAGCTATGGTGCTGTGATACCTGTGAGCATGTCATGTGCGAGCACTGTATTACCATCCCAGAATCTTTTACCAGTGATGTCGATGTGCAAGACATGGTGTTTGAGTGCGTCTGCTGTCACTGGCTCAAGTCTAGGCGAACACAGGCAACATCACCCTACTGGGTAAGGTTTGTATTACAAGTGATACAACCTCTTGATCTTGTCAAACAGGGTTTTTATCGTGACAGAAAGCCAGTTTTGTCTTCATGGATCAAAATCAACCGACCCTTTGAGTGATCTATCTGTACAAGATTGTTATCCCATCCAACTCTAGTTATCAACCTCCGTCTTCAGGGAATCCTGTCAGGAGGTCCCATCACGATGGCTACGCAAATTTTGGCACCGTATTTCCAAAATAGCAGTTTTCACTTTCTGGATGTGGAATTCGATATAGGCAATGACGCGAAGTTGAAGAAGTATAAACAGCAAGTCTCTCGCATTATCACCAAGATTAAATCTCGAAGTTTTCGGAATGTTATAATCAGTCTCACCAATCATTTGGATTCCGAGCGTGGCAATTTGTTTATTGGGTCAGCGACAGAGGGTAATCCCTTAGCTTCCATGTTGTCGGAGGTAAGCAATTACGGTTATTCTATATTACTGTGTCTCTGACACATCCAGTGTTTGCCTGTTTTGTTGTCCCCCTTCGGAAGTTGGTTGGCAGGGTGCCATGTTTTTTTTGTTCTCTTGCGGATCAGTGGTAAGCGAAGAAGCTAGACTTGTGACTTTGGAGGACACCATTATACAGTAAGTCAACCACTGAAGATGATGTGCATATTATTTACTGATGTTCTTTCAGGCTCAGGTCTCTCAAGCATTATCGCATTCAATGCCAAAGATCTCCAACCTGTTCTAACATCAAATTTAGTAACCAGACTTGTCGAACATGGATATGTACATGATTTCCCCACACATACTGCAATGCCTGAAGCGCTAGGAGAATCAACACTGTCTTGGAGGACATTCTAGCATCTTATTATTCATGGTCGATTTCACTGATGGCAGTCGTCTCCTCACATGTACCAAGTATAGTTGGGGACATAGGGATATTCGTCCCTGGGGAAATGTGCTACCCATTCAGTGTTCCCAATGTGGAATTGTACAAGTGCAATGGAAGTGGGTCAAAGCCCATGGGAAGTCTGGTGGACTAGATGGAGTTGAAGTCGACGGCGAAGAACCCTCGGTTTATTTTCAATGCGCCAATGAGGCCTGTGGACAACCTGGTGGTCAGCAGGCATCCATAGCAGTCTTCAAGCCTAAAGGTATTAAAACTCTCAATCCTGGCAAGTGAGACAGATCTGCATGGCTAGAGTTTCTGTCAGTTACTCGCACGTTCACTTGATATTCTGTTCATAGTAGGCCTTTCTAATGTCATCCATCCTCGATCATTTCGCATTTCCAAGTATACAGTTCATTTCTTATGGTTCCTATCACCAAGTCATACAGTATTTGATATAGGACGTGTGGGGGTGTCAATGTGACATGGCAGGTGAAACGGCTGCAGTACCCAATGACCTGTGCCTATGCATTCACTGATTACCGCTCTCAGGGTCAGACAATTCACCATGTCCTCGTGGACATTGCAAAACCGCCCACCGGTGGTCTTAACCTCTTCAACCTTTATGTCACTTTGTCGAGGAGCTTGGGACGAGATGCCATTTGCCTGTTAAGGGATTTCAATGAAAAAATGTTTCTAGCTTGTCATTCAACTGATTTACTTGCAGAGGATGATCGCCTGGCCATCTTGGATGAGCAGAACAAGCAATGGTGGTTTCACCTGAGGGCTGCATGATGTCCTGGGGGTTGTACTTATATGCCCGCTTGGAATATACTCTCCATAACAAACGAGCGCATGAGACTGAGAGAGGCAGATATATTATTCAGAGACCAGAAAAACAATTTCGAAAGGAAGACAAAGTGGCAGTGGTGACAACGGCAATGTACAACAGCTGGGGTGGATATGACTGAGCTTACGAGCTCTGGATATGAGTAGGACAGGGCAAAAACAAGTTCTTAATCGCCTCGTGTGATGAAGAACACCTAAAATCTAAATATGCAGCCTCGCTTGACTGCAAAACATGAAGATAATGGATGTGAGATGTCTGGGTAGGTCGGGGTGATACAACATCTTGAGGTCATGAACGTCTCAAAAGTGGAGACATGGAATGAGCGTGATAACGGCTCCTAAGCTCGCTGCACTCCATAGGAAGAAAAAGACTGGAATATCTTGGGAATGGTGCAGGCACACGTCATGTCTCCAGTGTCGCCAAGTAGGTAGTGTCGAGTAAAGAAATGTCTTGAAAAACCAAGAGGTCCAGCGAAGAATTGGTCAAGATATCCGTCAGCCACAAATGGAGGTAGGAGGAGGAGGGGAGGACAGTGTGTCAATAACCAACAGCTGCATGTGACACTACAAAACATGGGAGAACAACAGAGGGAGGTGTGGAGAGTAGGGAGAACGAGGAATTGGGGAAATACGCACACCTAGTCCTGAGCTATCCACAAAATCGTCCAACTATCCCACTATCCGACAAAAATGCCTATAATTCCGAAACTATGGCAGTGGCAGCGATGACAAATACACTGTCGGAAAGGCGTCGACAAGGAGAATCTGAATCCGATTTGTGAAAGGTTCACCTGCCATGTCACATTGACACCCCACACATCCTATATTGAATACTGTATGACTCGGTGATAGGAACCACTGGAATAACAAATGGCTCCAAACCTGGCAGTTCTGAGGTGCGAGTGCAAGAGAGCTTGACAAGAATGTATGGCATATATTTCAGGTGTACAATGTCATTTATCTGTGTAAATGGAGGTTCGTCTGGGTGCAAAATGATGTCCACAATAATTAGCCCCTGAGCACCATTGCATGTTACTTCTCATTTATGACACTTTTCTTTTCATTATTGTTTTTATGGACATCATGGACTTCGGACCATCTGTACTCCTCTCCAGCCTGTGCCTGCCTGTTATTCTATGTTAGATAACCTTGTTGGTGTGATTCCCACACAAGCAACTGGGTCTCGTGATCGTGTGAATTGTCATTAAGAACCACTGCTGCACAGTACATGCACACAGTTGTGTGCCCTCTATGCCAAGCGTAGTGTATCATGCTTAGCTGGCCTCACCTCCATCATACGGTGTGTGCTCACTGTGGTGTGCCTCCTGAGACGAGTGTGCTGTGCTTTGCTACCCTGCTGCTTATTTGTGCTCATCGTAGTGTTCCATCGACCTTCCCCCATTATGCCGTTCATGTGCTAACAGGGCTGATGAAAGCACTGCCATGCACCACTGCTGCACAGTATGTGCACACAGTTGTGTGCCTTTTGTGACAAACGTGGTGTATCATGCTTAGCTGGCCTTGCCTCCATCATATGGTGTGTGCTCACTGTGGTGTGCCTCCCGAGACGAGTGTGCTGTGCTTTGCTACCCTGCTGCTTATTTGTGCTCATCGTAGTGTTCCATCGACCTTCCCCCATTATGCTGTTCATGTGCTAACAGGGCTGATGAAAGCACTGCTGTGCACCACTGCTGCACAGTATGTGCACACAGTTGTGTGCCTTTTGTGACAAACATGGTGTATCGTGCTTAGCTGGCCTCACCTCCGTCATATGGTGTGTGCTCACTGTGGTGTGCCTCCCAAGATGAGCATGCTGTGCTGTGCTACCCTACTGCTTATTCGTGCTCATTGTAGTGTTCTGTCGACCTTTCCTTGTTATGCTCGTGCTTAGCTGGCCTCGCCTCTGTCATATGGTGTGTGCTCACTGTGGTGTGCCTCCCGAGACGAGTGTGCTGTGCTTTGCTACCATGCTGCTTATTCTTGGCTTCGGAGGAGTATGTGGCAAGATCAAGGAATTTGTGAGCTTACCCTTCATTCTTAGCAACGGGTTGTTGTTTAACATTGGTTTGTGCAGACGCCCCCATATCATCAACGAACCGACTGCTGCTGCTGTCACTTATGGTTTGGACAAGGAAAAGATCGGTGAGCATAACATCCTTATCTGTGATCCCAACAGTGGAGTTTTTGATGTCTCTCTGATGCCTTTCATCGAGCGTCCTGACAAAGAAGTTGGAGGTCTTCTCCATGTACTCGGATAGCCAGCCTGGTGTCTTGATTCAGGTGTATGAGGGTGAATCTCCTACCCCTCGTGGCATACCTCAGATCGAAGTTACTTTTGATATTGACGCTAATGGTACTCGAACATCTCGACTTCTGACAACACAACCAGCAAATCAAATATCTTGAAGATTCTCATTTGATAGTGTGCTGCAGTATTGCATTGAATAACTACACAGAGTCCACTGTATGTTACAGTCCACTAATCATGTACAATGATGAAGCGGGACCAGATGACCAAGCTTACAAGCACAAGCAGAAACATGAGTATGGTACAGTGAGTGAAAAAACGTGTGCAATGTTTGGCTGATTTGTACTAAGTCCAGTGTAGTACCATGAGGTGTGGGAATCCTGCTTAGCCTTGGTGAGATGGATGGTAGCACTGACTCCTAGCTACAAAATGGTCCCAGGGTCATGTGATGTGGTGCAGTAGTCCTTGAGATATGTCAATTATAAAACAGGTACATCATTGCACACATTTATTCACTTTTGGTTTGGCAGTAGAATCTGGGGGAAATAAAGGAATAATTGTGGTTGTTTGGTCCTACAAACAAAGATACACACATAAACATTATGTCTGAGTTTGAATATGTTCACACACTTCTTTATTCCCAACCTTTACCACCATGAGATCTCTCTCTGCCACCCAAAGGAATACTATCCTGACTATGCTTGATTCTGGTCATTCTCCTGCTTCTATTGCCTCTAGTACTGGCCTACATCACTCCACCATCTCTAGACTTCATTCCAAGGAGCGTTCCAGCCTGCAAAAGTCCACTGGAGGTCATCCATCCAAGCTCTCCCCTGCTAATGTCTGCCATGCCATCCACCTCATCTCAACTCAGAAGGCAGAAAATGCTGTGCAGGTGACCAAACCCTCACCAATATTATCAACCAACCCCTCCATCCAAATACTGTCTGCCAGCACCTGAAAAAGACTGGTATGAAGGCTGTGGTAAAGTGAAAACAACCTATCCTCTCTGCCAAGCATTGCAAGGCAAGGTTAGACTTTGCCTATGCCCACAAAGATTGGACTTTGGAAGACTGGAAGAGGGTGGTATGGTCTGATGAGACTAAAATTAATTGCCTGGGGTCAGATGGGTGCAAATGGGCATGGAAAAAGCCAGGGGAGAAGCTGAGTGATAGGCTAGTAGAGGGGACACTGAAGTTTGGAGGAGGTTCTCTGATGATGTGGGGCTGTATGACTTGGGAGGGTGTTGGATATGCTACCAAGATTGATGGTAGGATGGATGGGGACCTATACCTTCAAATTTTGAAGGATGAACTACAAGAGTCCCTTGAATATTATGGTCTCCATCCTCCTGACATCATCTTCCAGCAGGACAATGACCCCAAGCACACCTGCAAGCAGGTCAAGGAGTGGCTAGAAGAGCAGGATTTTAGGACCATGGTATGGCCTGCACAGTCCCCTGACCTTAACCCCATAGAACATGCCTGGGGTTACCTCAAGAGGAGGCTTGCAGAGTATGAGCACCCTCCCAAGGGGATATTGGAGTTGTGGGAGAGGACTCAGGTGGAATGGAACAATATACCAGCTGAGGAGTGTCAGAAGTTGATTGAGAGCATGCCTAGGAGGGTTGAGGCAGTGCTTAAAGCAAAAGGAGGCTATACCAAGTACTGATATCCCTTAGATACCCCTCACTTTTCAAAAGTGAATAAACGTGTGCAATGATGTACCTGTTTTATAATTGACATATCTCAAGGACTACTGCACCAAATCACATGACCCTGGGACCATTTTGTAGCTGGGGGTCAGTGCTACCATCTATCTCACCAAGGCTAAGCAGGATTCCCATGCCTCATGGTGCTACACTGGACTTAGTACAAATCAGCCAAACATTGCACACGTTTTTTCACTCACTGTAATTAGGAGAACGTCACTAGGGAAAGACTTTGTCTGTACAGACTTAGTGACTTCGTCCCTTGTAGCAGCATGTTCCTTGTCCCTTTCCTGGGGAACAAAAATATCATGGCGAAAAAGTTGTGCAAGCTGCAACAGCGATGAGTATACATTCGATGCATCAGGTATGTCAAGGAGCCTACCTCCGGATTAGCATCAATCAATTTTTGTTGGGTGCTTTCTAATTGTGCGAGAAGGCAGGCACATCCACCGTGCATGGGTGAGTCCTATCTATGCGATTACCTCCGAAAGGGGTGAATGAATGTAACTTACCACAGTAGTACCGTTGTTCTCATTTTTCAATGTAATCTTGAGTGTGACCTGCTCAAGCATCATAGAGATGTTGGCAAACTAGTGGGGAAAACCTGCAAGGTCCTTGAGGTCGCAGGACAGCGCCTTTAAACCTCTGCCAGTCGAGAGACAAAGAACATGGTGCATAGCATATCATCCCACCACATGCTGATATTGACCTTTGTTCGGTCACTGTCCAACATCATCCGATTTCTTGGAGGAATTTCTATGCCTGTGTGTAATTATATGGATGCTATAAGAACTAGAGTATGACTATGTATTAGAAGGGTACTGGAAGAGCGACTCCATGGACAATCATTGAACATCATTAATGACCACGATTCTTCAGTCTTCCTTTATACATCGACCTCGTCTTCCTGGTAACCCAAGTAGGCTCCACACCCTCAGCCACGTACATACAAACGATACTCCGGTAACGTTGGGTGGTGATATCCGTCCCTGATATCTGGGAGCCATTGGTCACCATCTCTTAACCATATCTGGAGCCAATTCTCGTAGTGGTGAACATAAAGGTCTCTGTGGATTGCTTGAGAACACACAGGAGGGCATTCGAGGGGAATATTACCTGACGAGATAAAACGACCAATAATTACATTTAAATTTCGAATCTTATGTTCCTGGCGCTCAGGGACTGTAACTCGGGGCTTCGTCATGCTTGAACAAAAATTAGCTTCAGATGAGTGCCACAGAGGTACAATCACCCACCTTTCCACAGTGCCTTTGACATGTTGGGTTATTTCTCTCTCGTAACTGGGACCTCCCAGCACTCCAGTCTTGTGAAACTTGATTGCAGCAGGGTGTGATGTACCTTCAGTTGCGTCATCTGGAGATGGGAATATCTGGTGGTGGATGGGAATAGCCTACCAAATGTCAGGATTAGCGAGGTATAAAGTAATCACAGCGCATTACTTACATCGAAGTCCAGCTCCTCCCTGATAAACAGAGCACGCTCAGCCAGTAAAGGTTGGTATAATGGGAATGGTTGGCAGTGGATGGGTATTGTCTGGGACAGAAATTCTGGCTATCAACTTATGAATGAATTGCAAATACTTATGTCTCTCTCCATATACCGGTAAGGCCAGTAAGACTTCTTCTTAATGCTATGATGAATATGGTCCACCCCCATGACAGTCCTGGAAATTCGAATGGCATAAGAAATGGTATACCAGTAAGGCCAGTAAGACTTCTTCTTAATGCTATGATGAATATGGTCCACCCCCATGACAGTCCTGGAAATTCAAATGGAATAAGAAATGATAAGGATAAGAAGTGGAAGAATCTGATGCTGATGCTGTGCGCCTTCGATGGATACATAAAGAAAGGTATTATAGTACCGATTGCAGACCAAATGGGTGCCAACCGGTGCTTAGTCATTCCTCAAGTGACAGCGTTTCTATGGCTAGTAATGAGAACATCCACCATGTCAGTACTACGATGCCTACAACCGAGAAGTATGTACATGTGTGTTAGAGTCCATTGTGGAAGTACGTTAATGGTCTGCTGTACACTTGAAATGAGATGAGCCCCACGAAGAATGCAACCATAAATAGCAGGATAGCGATGTATCGACAGGCAATGGGGGTTGGCACATTGTTTGTTGGCAATTCTTGTTTGGTACAGTTGAGTTGAGTTGACTGGGGCATAAAGGTATCAAAATCTGCTTCCTTAGTATAATTAAACACCTACTGCAACTTCAGTGGACCATAACTGCAGCAGCGACTGCTCTTCACCAGTATCTGAGGACCCACTGGCAATATAATGCTTTGTGAACTGTAACGCATGGTACTTGAAGGCCATGAGTTCAAACACAAAACAGTCAGTTGGCTGGACTTACATTGACGACTTGCACTCCATCAAGCTCTGTAGCCAACATGGTCAGTTCAATGAACTTGGCATGTAGTTGGTGTAAGTACCCTTGCTGTGGTGAAGTACCTGTAGCTGTTTCCCAGTAGAAATATCCCAAATGACCACTCATCCACTGTCACTACCTGTGATGGCAGTCTTTCCATCTAGATCAAACTGTACCTGACAGATACAATTTCGCCTGATCTTCACCTGGAAATGGCAGATATGCAGCAGGTGATTTTGGGCTCATCCACTAGCTGGTAGGCATCAAATCTGTCGATGAGGTTCCAAATGAGGAGCATTTTGGTGCCATCGTGGTATGCCATGCTTCCTCTGAACGCAATAAAATTTTAAAGGCACGGAATACAATACTAATACAACAAAGACATACATGCGTGTCCTGATCTTTTGATGCCATAATTGCTTCCACGGCGTGATATCCCAGGCAACACTGCAAGGATGTTAAGCAAGTGGTAGGTGAACACAGGTGACAGCAACATACATCTCATGAGAGTCCAAAAATGCGACCATTAAAGTATGTCCTCGATTGGAAAAGTGAGCTGCAATAGGAAGACTGGGTAGTCGCAACTGAGACGATGGAGGATGGGCATGGAGGAGATGCATTGTTACTGAGATGCTGTCAAAAAATTGTAATATGACAGTCACGAGATGACTTACAACAGTTGGATTTCGATAATTGGTATATGGCAATTCTCCCAAGCATGGCAATGGCCAGTACACTGTGCATTTCATCAAGTGTAACACACTCGATTGCCGAGTCAAAAACAGTTTCCATATGCACCCACTCAAACAATGCCTATGATGAGAAATGCAAACCACATGAATCATATAATTAACAGTCAGTGTACACGGAACATTACCAATGTCATATTGCAATGCCATACGACCACTGTGCCATTAGTGCCGGCAGAAAGGAGGTAGCACACCTCAGTAGTAGGCTCAGAATGGGGAGGGCCCCCTGTAAACCACTTGACAGCGACAACAGGACCTTGCTTTGGTTTGAGGCGCTGAAGGAGACTGCTGTCTTGCATTGCCCAAACAAGGACATGGCCATCATCACCTGCAGGATACATTAGAATGTATTTTTAAGTATGGCAGTACTTACTTCCACTAGCGAGGTAACTTCCATCTTCTGTGAAGGAAATGCAGTTGATCAGACCCTTGTGTCCTGTAGATGACCACTGCAGACTGTATTCTACCATACTTGATAGTAGTGTACTTATTACCATACAGATGCGCAACGGGCTGTGGGCCAATTCCCACAATTTCTGTTTGGGTCAACAAAAATCTTGCTTTGTCAAGCCAGGTGTCATTATTCTGGCCCATCTTCTACTTGCATATGAAGCCTGCCATACCATTTGTTCTGGCACTTACACTGGAGGACCATGCGGATATGGTAACTGCACTCGCGTTTTCTCCAACTGGGAAAGAGCTTGCCAGTGGAAGTGATGATGGTAGTGTGATTATATATGACCCACTTGTAGGATCATTGAAATACTGCACTATCTTCCAAAGCGGAATCCTCAGCCTTGCATGGGATCCACGACACTTAACCCACCTCTTTGTAGGCTGTAATGATGGCATGCTGGCTATCATTGACAATCTCAAGGTATGTTATCTGCATATACCTGTCAACACTAACTCACATGAAAGGTAGATCCAAGAGCCATCTGTTCTCACTGGCATAAAATCTCCGATATTTTCTCTCTCCATTGACGAGTACAGTGGTGACATTGGCATCGCAATTGGGTCGGAAGTTCACATTGCGAAAGAGATTTTCCTGGGTACTGACTTTGCTATACTAATTACCTTAATCGCTTACAATCAATGATTATTAGGGAACTACACCATGATCAAGATTTTCCCTTCACCCTCAGAATTGGTGAATGCAATGGAGGAAGCAGACAAGAGAGTGTGAGGTTGAGCGATCATGTTTAGGGAAAAGGGGAGTGAGCTTGATTGTTGCCTACCTCAACCATGGAGTAGTGTATGTGTTTAGCTGGATTTAATTTTTGACCCCACCTATGGCACTAACATATACAGGTGCTGGGACATGGTCTCACAAAAGGAACTTTGGCAAATCCAACCAATTCATAGCCACCGACATTTGTAAGGGCAACAGTTATTCAACATTCTTTTTCTTACCATTATGTCATAAGGGGTCATGCTTCTCTCTCACCAGATCAGAAATGGGTGCTCGTATCTAATCTGGGATCAGGAGTTGATATATATGAACTCGGTCAGTCCCACCCAGTATTGCATTTGAAGAATCATCCTCCAGCCCAGGATAAAAATGTTCCATTGCAAGTGGCATTTCTTCCCTGGGGTGTAGTGAGTGGAGCTACAGATGGCAGTGTCCACATCTGGAGTGTGCCACTGGAGATTGCTTACAAGTTCTGGAACACAATGGTAAGTATCCCCCGAATACTGTAAAAAATGATTCTCAATGGTTCCCACAGGGAACATGGTTCAGTCGGTTGTGGTAAGTCTAAGGCAGACTTATCAGTGATTCACCTGATTTGCTCGCCCAAGGTGTTTGAGTATCCAACATGTACTTTGGTCATGACAGCAACTTCCCAGATGATGCAGGATATGTACATTAGGACATGGCGAGCTAAGAATGAAAGTGGTATGGTTTTTATCTCCATTTGATGAGGGTATTATTAAAGAGTACATCGTCAAGATATCATCGCTGCCACATACCGAGGTGTTCAACTGTACCTATGGACTCAAATTGTCACACTGAAATGTCTAATGCGGTCGCTAATCATCAAGCAAGTACCACTTCTCCCTGTTTTAGTGGTTACAGCCACGTCTGTATTTATCCACTACTTCCTGTATTCAGTGAGATTAGAATTGTGCACGGAACATCGGTATTGACTCTTTTGTCCAGCTGAGGTCTACCATGGCATCTTATGAAACACTTCTCTCGCACTTCAATATCGAGCAGCTACAAATTGAGAATTTGAGAGTGGGGGTGATCGCTGCAGTCCATCAAATTGCTTTGAACAGCGTCGAATACATATATTGGATGCTGCAGGATCAAGATGGACACCTCCAGGCCCCTCAGGATGCTATAATATACCTTTGAATTTCGCATATGAACTCCACTGCTGTTATACTATGACTTTTGATATGACTGTCATCAATTGCACCCTGAAGCTGGCACGAGTGCATATTGAGCACTCTTTGTTGTGATAAGTCGACATGTGTCCATAATTAGATTCTCAAAGCCCCAGGGCATGGCAGGCAAGTCATTGTCTCTTAGTGGGGCCATACATGCCTCGAGGCCAAAGGCTGTGATAGGCTGGCCATTGGCCAATATTTGCTATGACAATTGTGGAAAGCAGTACTGAGTCCATGGAATTGACACTTCGGAACTTACAGGTAAACCTGACCTTTGTCTCCCATGAAATTCTGGTCTTTGAAAATTTTGGTAATTAACCAGACCTTTGTCCTCTAGATTCACCTAGATCTAAGCTTTGTCGCTATAGGATGCTCATGGGACGTTAAATACAGAAAGTGGCATCAGGATAAATTTCATTGTCCTGGTTCCAACTACGTGATCTTCCCTTCATGATGACTGGTGACAAGCGGCACCCAGCTGGGGCCAATTGGGACCAAGGCTATCACTGTCCCAAGTCGCCAAGGACTGTCACTAACTCTACCACTCCACAGATGGCAGCAGACCCCACCCAGCTCAGAGGGAGCAGCTACTGACCTCACAAGAAGCTGCAGCCTTGCAAGCCTCAGCTTCTCGGTGTTCTCAACCATATGATGTATGGTGATTCACAAGTTTGTACCTCAGTTTGACATGCATAGGATGATGGAAACTGACTGAGATTCAGGCTCGTGATGATGCAGCATCAACTGCTGATACAGTATTTTCTTCGGCCAGAACATCCTTCTCAGGAGTACAGTCAAGTGAGCGAACTCCAGTATCAAATGAAGACTGGACTCCTGCATCCTCCCGGGAATGGACACCAGTGTCTCAAATACTGCCGCTTTCCTCTGATGACCAGCAGGTTAACTCCTCGGGCATCCAGTCTCCCTCTCAGTGAGATATCAATACAAGTATGTTTTCTCCTGCTTATGACAGTAGTCCCTGTACGCTGATGAACTGTCCTCAGGCCTTACTTAATACTTACAGCGGAAATCCCTTGTCTGCTAGTCAGGTATGTATATCTCGGAATTTGTAGTGATAATGCTAAACAGAATTGAAGGTCCCCAGCCATAGCAGAGGGAAGGAGAGGTCTACAGATCAGGGTGAACAGGTTACAGCTCCAGACGAACACCAGACTCGTCTGAACCTACCTCAGACTGAGTTCAGTGCCCCAAATGATAACCTACCCTGGTGGCCTTCAGCTTCCATCCCTTCTCAGCCTTGACAGCTGACGTCCCACTCTTTTTCCACCTCTATGGATCCATTTACTGTTCTGTCTCAACCAGGACCATCAGTCCAGCCCACTCCTCAAGACGTACCTGGTCCTAATATTGGTAGTCCACAGTCACATGGTGCATCCCTTGCACCTTTACTATCTTATTTCTCTGAGTTGTTGCATTCTATGTTCACCTCATTTGAGCGGTCACACACTTCATCCACCAGGACGATTATAGAAGGGATCTCTGCCATCTGGGAGGATTTGTAGGCTTTGTGAATCGACGCAAACACATCTAGAGATGTTGAGATGCAAGACATAGACGAGTTTCCTTTGAAACAAACTAGGCATCCAAAGAAGCGCCACAATTTCGTTCCTTCAGATCCCACTTCTGACATTCCTACCAAGAGCGATATAGAAGAGCACAAATACTTTTCTGTAAGTGGGATTAGCGCTTGTGCTCTTCATTCATCGCTGATGACGTGACTTCCAAGACTCGCATCTGGCTTCATGCCCTCCACTTGCTCAAAATTACTGACTACAAGTACCTGAACACTATCAAATGTGTGCTCACCAGCAATGAGGTTGAAGCATATGAACAGGACATTCCTGGTTGCCCCGAGGTCATGCCGACTAATTTTATTGTAGACTGTGCCCATGGGAAAGACATGCCATATAATCGCGAGGCCTTTATGGTCTTCGCTGAAGACTTCCTGGATAAGGTCAATAACCATGGCTGGTATGCCTCACAGACAATCCCTGAACAGTACCACAATTTCGACATCGTCTATGGGGCTTTTAAGGCCCATTTTACTTACATCAAGTCACGTTACAATGAGGTCGTCGTTGCCACAAGTAAGGATCCAGTGAAAGCCAAGGAGGACATGAAGGTGAGATTGTGTAAATCTTCACATACTTCAAGGAAAGTTCAGGTAAGTACACCCTATGTTATTAATTGCCCTCTCTCACATTGATTTGAGTTGCTAAAAATGCACCTGGATGCTATGGCAGAGCATCCTAAGCTGCGGAAGCACTTACCACTAGTCAATTACCTCGGGACTCAGGGTATAAGCTCTGATGAGTCCAAAGACGAAACAAGGAGGACGATTAGTTATCCATGTGTGTATCCTCGCTGGCGCAGCCAGCAGCTTTCTGCACTCATGTGGGAAGCAGATTTAGCAATATTGGAATTCCTTTCCATCATGATTGGAAAGCATAAGAAAGCAGGCATGCAACTCTGGAATCACCCTCATTCTGAAAAGTTCAATGATGCTGCTGCTGCCCCTCCAGGGCTTCCCGTGAATTGCTATGATGCTACCTGGCTGTCCTCGCTACATCCGCGCTCAAAGAAACAGCTCAGAGTGCAGGAGGAGGAGTACGACTTCGCCCCTGGCTGTGCAGGCAGATATACTGGTATGGTAAATTGTCGATGTCCTTATGGCCGTTGAGCTTATGTCATTTGCAGGATCTTCTGTACTGCTTGGGGCAGCTGGCGACTGAACATATGACAGGTGGCGCCTTTACTTCCCTACCCCGCTTCCCACTGTCATTCCTCACCCCTCACTGTCGACATTATACTTCCAATCTCCAGTTAACCTAGATTTACTTGATTTTACAATCTAATACCGAATCTGAACATGTCTGCTATGCTTCTAAATCTTATGCTGCAGGCTAGTGACTTTGGACAGTTTTTGTGATATGCGAGATTGCTGCATGAAGGCTCACGAAGTAATATTGGTAGATAGGCTCACAGTACGAGTTTTCTCCGAGTAGTAAGCCCCTGCTAAAGCCATGTATAATAACCTCATGTGCCTCTAAACATGCAACGTTGTACTAAGCCCACCTGATCACCCAAACAAGCTGACCATAGTGGGATGGGTTTAGACAGGTCACAGCACCCACATCAGTCGTTATCTGTCGTCCTGTTCCTCGTCTTTACCTTTGCTTTGTCACTCCCAACCTTGTTTTTGAGGTACATCTTTGCAAAATCTCTTGCAGGCCATGAGTCTTGATAGTGGGTGAGGATGGGAAATTGCTCCTGGGCCTAAAATCATATGGAAAGAAAGCATGCAATGCACTGTACAATTCACTTACTGCCTCAAAGAAGGCCGAGAGTGATTCTGGCCGCTGAAGGTGATACAGAGAATTCATATCCATTTTCTTTTCGCACACGAGATGCAGCCCTTTCTAGGGAGGCGAATGTCATATTGGTGCTCAAGATTTGATAGTAGAATTTTGGGTACCTGAACTGAGTCATACATGTCATCCCCCCATGCCAGGACTTCTCGCAAAGCATATCCACTGCTGTTTGGCTTTGAGAGTGAGCCATGCAGCGGAGGAATAAGATCATTGCCACACTCCGTCTTCTCCACTGGCAGTTGGCTCTGAATCAAGTGCTCAGATTCAAAATCAAATACCTTGCGAGCAGTGATTTCAGAGCTACTTGGGCTGGGACTATGCTCCTTTCTGAACACTTTCCTGAGGGTTATTGGTGGGAAGTACAGTTGGTAGTCCATGGAAGAACAAAGGTTGGAGAAATTTGCAAATCGCCACCACTATGTCCCATACCGACAGTTTCCTCTTATTTGTGAGATTATAAGAATTACAGAGGTGCCTAAAATGGTACAAAATCACAAAGATTGGGGACTAGTATGAGAATATGCAAGGAGAGGTGATAAAGTAGATGACAATGCAGCACATGTGTCCATCACATCATCTTGGGCAAGTCCTGACAAAATGTGGTCCAATTGAAAACCATGCCAGAGCAAAGTGAACCAGCTACTGAGCTGGCCGCGCTGCAAGCGCACTGCAGAGAAGCCCTAAGCACGAGTTGGAAGATAGTACTGTATAATTTGCGCTCACAGTGAACAGAAGATGAGACGTCCTGGATATGATGCAGCCAGACAGAATGGCAGATGGAATTTGAGATCTAGTTCATAATTTAGTGCCACTTACTGCAGGAAAAAAATGTGACATCGTGAGCTTACCTTGGGCCAGAAAAGACCTGCTTGCAACGTGGAAATAAAGCATCGAAATGGGGGCGCCATATCTTGTGAGGAACTTCATCAGTGTGACACTGGAAGCATTGATCAATGTTATGACTAATAACATGAAAAGAACATTGAAAACAGAGATACTATGTGTAAAGCATGGTATCCAAAATAACATGTAATATAACATTACTTGTGTTCTAATATAATTATCTGTGCTAATTACAAGCTAATAACATTGTAAATGTTACATGCAAAAAACATAGTATGTGTTCTTGTAGTGTTCCATCTAAAAAACATTGAGTATCAGAGTAATTATGTTCTTTACCATGTTATATCATATGTTCTCTACAAAGACATTCATAATGTTATTTCCACATGAAATTATTGGATTAGTAGTATTGACCTATTCGCTGATTCGACAATTTGACCATTTACAAAATTTCACCAATCTACCATTCAACCAATTAGCAATTTAGTGAATTGCCCATTCCTACCAATTGCCAAATGGCTTCAGACTGGGTCTTTGAAAGTCCGCCATAGGTAGGCTTTGAGCCACCGACGATAGGTACCCTCAAACTTTTCAGACCCTGCCAGTACCTACGGCAGAGTTTTTTGAACCACCGACATAGGTACTTCAAATGTGTCAGATCCCGCAGTAGCTACTGCGGAGCTTTTTGAACACCGACGTAGGTACTTCAAAATTTTCGGATCCCACAGTACCTATGGCGGAGTTTTTGACCCACCGACGTAGGTACTTCAATGTTTCAGATCCGCAGTAGCTACTGCAGAGCTTTTTGAACCACCGACGTAGGTACTTCAAATTTTTGGATCCCACTTTACCTATGGCGGAGTTTTTGAACCACCGACGTAGGTACTTCAAATGTTTCAGATCCCGCAGTAGCTACTGCGGAGCTTTTTGAACCACCGACGTAGGTACTTCAAATTTTCAGATCCCACAGTACTACGGCAGAGTTTTTGAACCACCGACGTAGGTACTTCAAAATTTTCAGATCCCACAGTACCTACGGCGGAGTTTTTGAGCCTCCGCTGTAGCTACGTCGGAAGGGTTTCTGACTGTACCACTGGTGTGCGATGGGCCCTGGCCCGCTCTCGTTTCCCCTTACATGTTACCCCTCATCGTTTGGTAATGATATTGCCTTGCCTTTGGTTAAGCTTAGTGTGTCCTGGCTGATCTCTGCCCCCTGCGCGCGTGCTGACTCACGCTTTACTTCCTGCAGGTTCATGTGATTCATTCAGCGTGCAATTTAGGACGGTCGTTGTCGGTGCCAAGGTCATCCTGTCATGTGTCCCGACGTGCTGATTTCCTTCATTCTAAGCATACCACGTTCCCCTCTGTCCTATCTCAAAGTTGCAATGACCTCTACCGTCCTATCGTAATTCCATCTCCAGGACCTTGTTCCCATTACGGGTCGTGTATGTGAGCTCAGCGTCAACCCCTACCAGGTAGAGGCAGACTGCGGACTTGGTTTAAGACGTTCATCGTTTCAATCAATAGTTGCCCTGTACAAAAGTGACCCTTTCTGTCTCCAGTATTGTCCAGTGAAGGGTACCTCCAGTCAACACTTGATGACATCCAAGCTGACCACGACATCTCCGCTTGCGAGGTGTTCCTCGTCTCGATATCTGGTTACGATGTCATGGGATGCCCGTAATGTAATCCATTTCTCTGACCGTGTCCTTGAACGCTTCTGTGAATCGTCTACGATTTCTATAAGCATCAATCAATCGATATCCGATTCATGTTACAAATTTTTGGACGGTGTGGCCTTTCTTCTTGGACATCGTTGGTCATCCTGCCATGGCGCTGCCTACCCCGCCCAGCACCCTTACCGTGACCGAGACATCAGACTGCTTGGCTCGCGTGTTGCGTGGTCTCAGCAAAAACAATATTTTGTATTTACGACAAGTCCCAAGGGCGATGTACCTTCCCCGAGACACCTCGAAAGCCCATGCCGGAGAAGTACGCCCAGACTTCCATTCCCATCCCAGAGCCAGAGGACCCTCTGGTCAATTTGACGTACCTGGCATGGCCAGTCACTCAGATTATCAACCCACAGTCCTCCTTACGCGACCTCATCGAGGCACGCATAAGAGCTGCCATGACAGATTCGACTGACGGTGACGCGTCATGGCCTCTTTTCCAGCCATTGCATAAACATACCCAGGCACTCGTCGATGGCGTCTGTCTCGACTTGGCAAGAGCACTCGTAGAACCAGACACCGTCATGATACCAAAAGACGGTGAGTCTTCCGTCCTCGACTGTGGGGATGAATGCAATGTGGAGGAAACCTCCTACCCTTTCCCAAGAGAAGTCCCAAGAAAAGCAAAATTGGAATGTCCATGGCCCAGGTCAAACTTGCACACGATCTGTGCACGGCACCGCACATGGGTCTCCAGCTCTTCAGTGACATATTCACCTCATCTGCCAAGTACCAGTTATTCGGTAGTAAGGGATTTTTCATCTCTTGCATATTTGAGTGCTAAACGGTCACAGAGGCGCAACTCCGGGATATGCTAACACATGTCCTCGCTATCCCTATGGACGAGGCATTGCCTACTCCTAACGCACGCAAGGCGTGCGCGCTGTCAATATGGCTTCCGCAAGTCCAACGCTTAGCTGCAAAATTCCTATTGCCTGTGCAGGACAGAATTGCCTTTGCCTTGCGCCGCGGCATGACGAGCGAACTCGGCAAAGAGGGGGAAAAAGGGTCTGCTTGTGATGGTCTCAAAGTAAGCAGGACAAGTAAGCAGGATTTCACACTTTCCGGCATAATCACTGACTGGTGCATTTTGCATTTCAGGCCACGATCTGTCACTATACCAACCCTCTACCTTCGCCCCTGCTCTCGTCGAACTTCTTCCTTCAATATTATCGAATCTGCTTGCGCCTATACTGATACTACGAACACAAGCATGCCATTGCTCTGGGAGGGTTCGTCCTTGGAGCCATTGCTCTGCCACATTCGACCCTCCACGCGCGCATCTCCTGAACAGCTGCTACGTTCTTGACAACATCGACTTCCTCCCCTCCACGTACAATACCTTGAGGTCCAAACCCCTCATCGTCCGCACACTACGTTCAATGCTGAGCGCCGCTGACCCCACCCACGTAGCTCATGGCCCTATGTGGGTTCTCAGTGTGCTGGCATCCTTCATAGTTCTGCTAGGCCCGAAAGTTTGCGCAGACGTAAAACTCACTCGCATAGTGTGTTCCCCACTGACGCTCGCGATTGGCAGCAAGAAGAGCTCTGTCAGAGCTTTAGGGTGCCTGTTATAGCGGTACATTGCATTGGCCTACATGCGACCCGCCTCTGAAATCTGAACCCACTATGCAAAACAAGATAACGATTGGGTGGGTATGCAAGACCAGGACATCCAACCGACGCAGAAAAACTTTTTGGAAGCTAGTTCGATCCGTTTGGATGTCGGTGTTTCAACTGTTGCTGCGCTGATTACCGATGAACACAACGATTCAACTAACGAAGGCTATTGAGCTTGTAAAGAGTATGATCCAAAAGGGTTCCCAGGCGTGCGAGAATGGCATGGAAATTGTGACGATCTTTGTCTGCTTTGAGAACACTGGACAGTCGTGGACGCTGAACAAATTCCTACCTCATTCTCTCTTTTCGTCTAATCCGGGTCTACTTACCGTGGAATACAGCAGGTTGTCGAGTGTAGTGAAACCCATCTTCGACGAATGTTCGCAGCTCACCGACGTTTGCTCGCTTACTCGGGAAGAGTTGTCGCAGGATTGGGTGTTCGATGAGCTGATAGAACTCTGGAAGATCGCTCTCCGTTGTTTGTGGATGACTGAGAAGTATGACCTTCCGGTAAGTCATATACTGCGAGCCTACTAAGGTGTGGCTAACATTAGACAGTTCGGAATCACGGGTCTCATGAAAGCAAACGTGGCTTTCCTATTAGGTACGTGAGATCCCTTTTTGTCCTGACTCTTGAGTTCATCAACACCACCAGACGTGGGTGATCATGATGGCACCGTCAGTTTTGGCGCTCATGCAGTGAACTTGTTGGTTGATATCCTTGGTAATTATACGCTCGACTTTACCTCGGCGGCTTGGGTGCCTTCACCACCGCCATCAACTCCCGGAGCCTATTACCGTTACGCGCGGAGACTCGAACGGCCGTCACGCTCAAATGCTTCCATCAAGCTCAACATCATCCGCGAGCTATGGGCAATGATGCGCACCACTTTTCCGCTTGATAGAAGATGAAGAAGCACTCGCCGAGCAGCAAACGGAACCGTATGAGGGTACACCAGAAAAGGATCGTATCATACCTCCAGCTGCAGCTTTTATCCGTTCGTCTGTAGCTTTCCCATCTTCGACTGAAAATGACTTGGAAGATGAATTGGCCGTCGAAGCTAGCCTCGTCACTCCTGGTAAGAGGCAACTCCTGTCGTGGCGGTGCCCCCTGTCCTGAATCATCCTTCTATCTGTCGGAAGCGCAAACGTTCGCGCGATATTTTTGATGCAGTCGTTGTTCCTCCACTCGCCGATGTACACCGTCAATGGCAATTGCAAAGACGTGCAAGCACTGAAGATGTCGTATCCCCAACGAGCCTTCTTCCCTACCTCACACTGTCGCTCCCTCACCTTCGCGGTTCCGATAGTGACACTCTTCTGCAGACTAGAGCGAAGCGATTGAAGCGAATGGAGGATGCCGAATTATCTGATACCTCTGCGATCTTCCTTGAAGGCACTTGAGGACATCGTCATAAGTAGCAGAAAGTGGTAAGTTACAGTAACGCTTACCCTATCCACTGCTCATGCTAAACCATTTTACTTTCAGATGACAGTAGGCTCGCAACCTGAACCACCAAGCCTGCACGACGACCTACATATGGGCCAAGTTTTTCCCTGACATCTAGCGCCCCCCTGCCCCCGCCGTCATCTCGGCTTTGAATACGACCCCCCTAGCGATGATTTTTCCTCCAGCCCTTCAAGAAACCTTATCGCACGCCACAAGCATCACGTTGGCAGTGTGATGTGTCAGACTTCATCCATAATTCGTGTTACAAATATCTAAGCACGTTTGTCATTCACTGTACACCAAACCTATTGCATGCGTGTCCTATATGCTAACCGTGTCATCTTGCAAAGCCTTTGTTTTATATCAATTTAGATTTCTCGATACAACACAGAGGATGACTTGTAAAACAAAACTTCTCAATCAGACTTCCCCAATCTCTTGCCTATGTGCTTGCTCAATCCAACACCAATCTGATGAGCAAGCACTGTCGCCTGTACTAATGTGTTACAGAAATTTGTGATGTGCTTTCCGTGACTGTGGCGTACGCATCCCAT
>JANFAE010000672.1:0-44079 GCA_024613145.1 Pisolithus marmoratus | reverse complement strand
GGTATCGTATGCTGTCCTGCGACACACTGCTTCCACTAAACCACCTACGTCGTTAATTGCCTTCGGCTGGAAAAAATTGATGCTAATGTGGATCCTCATAGCCGTGCACTTCGTGCATGAAGCGATGCTCGATTATCGATCGTTCAAAGAATACGCGTTCGGAGAATTTGTTGTCTAGACTTGCGTCGATCGTATCTGTTGTCGTAGTTGGAAGACCCATATGGAACAATACGACCAACGTTCGAGTAGCCATAGGTCGTGCGGGTCAGCAACGCCATCCCCATCCCCACTTTCTCCGTCCGAGGGATATCGTCGGGGATGCAGTCTCCAGTGGGAATGCCTCAAACCTAGTATGGTTGAGGTGGTCTGTTTGTTCGCAACACGAGTAGGGACGATTCGTGGTTGATCCAATGAAGCTTTTGCGATTGGGGCAGACAGCTTAGCGCTGCGGATCTAAGAGCGGAAATTCGATCGAGATTGGAAGGTTCGCAGAGAAAGAGAGATTCAAATGAGGTAGGGGAGACGTGATGGTGTTCACGTCGGTAGGTGTTGGGTGACAGGATGTTCCTAAAAGTGTAGTGGCATCCGTGACGAGAATTTTGTTGTGGCGGATTTTCATGCGTCAAAAGCATTCGGAACTCGCTTGCTTTGACCTAGTAGGGATTATTCAATTGTGTGGTCTTGGTATTACCAGGATGATATTCATCGCTGGGATCGACAGCACGCTTCTTGCACTACACGGATACAAAGGTGAGTTTCCATCAAGCAACCAGCTGAGAGACTTCGTCAGTTCTTGGGGGCAATCAGACGAGTTCGAGCTCTCAGCAAGGCGTCACCGATACAACGAGGACGTTCATTGGTGACACGGGGTCTCTGACTTCGAAGCCTGCATCCACCCACTGGCAGGCTGCTGGGGGCATGATGTTCGGGGGATCATGATTGGGGGTGGAGTGACGGCCTATGTACATGGGACGAAAGTAAAGTACATCGCCCCAAGCAGCCCATGATTCAGTTAGCCTATTCATGCGGAAAACCATCCTCTCACATGCCACATATCATAAGTGTCGATACACCAAACCAACGCCATCATAGCATGATATAACTCTCAGGTTGAACCGGGATACACCTCCACAGTCCGCACGCACGACCACAGGAGCGCGTTGTGTCTAAGATCGCCGTCTGTGCCAATCAGTAGGTTAGAAGACAATGTATACGAGGACCGGAACAGGGAATGGTAGTGCATACCTGTGGACGGCCTGTAAGCGCAAAAAGCGACACTCGCCGCTGCCCGCATTCGTGGTAGCTGTCTAACTCCCAGCACACAATCAAATCCAACTCTTGCCAGTTCTCAGACACCGCTGCCAGTCTGGGACCAAAGATATATTCCATGATTTTGACTCGTCCCAACATTGTCATGAGCTGTGTCATAACATCCGTCAAGAGGATATGATGTCGATGTCTATCAATGCCATCGGCCACCAAGATGTGGTCGGGTAGACGAATCGAGTCTATGGAAGCATGACGCCGAAGTGCAGGTCAAGGAAGAGCGGGAACGAGGTTCAAAGCGATACATGGACCACGACGAGGAAACCCACTGCAGTGCTGGTCCTGCGCCAACTGCAACGTGTTGAGGGCGTCTAATTCGAACACCACTTCCTCGCTTGCACCTCAACCTCAAACCAGTCTGTGATATACCTATTTCTCAATGGCTAGAACACAGTCAAAGAACGTCGTCTTTTCGGATTTGTGAAGTCATCCGACTCAACAGCTGGCCTTGCCTCGGTTTGTAACCACTCCTTCCCTAAGATATACTTATCGATCTGCAAAAATCAGTCGCCAGGACGGTCTGAGGCTCGCGCAGGGCATTTAGCCACTACGTCTGAAACATCGGGCATGGCTTCTCCGAGTAGGTTTGCCATAATGAAGAAGCGCTTCTTCAATCGGTCGTACCAAGGTCCTTCAACCACCCCAACGACAGACCTTGCTGATACATGGACCACTGGGGGAGCTCCAGAGCATCAGGAACCGTCCCAGGCAGTTCTTGATTTGGACGTATGTTACCTATCTCATCCAATCAACGTCAAGATGATGAATCATTCATTGAACAGGCTGTCGCAACAAGTCCTAGTGGAGGAGTGCAAAAGAAAAAAAGAGAAGCTCCTGCAGCTCTGCCCAAGGACGTATGTGATTGTGACGTTCAGTTACACAATAATTAAGTGATTCTGTTGGACAGGCTGAAAAGTCAATGGCCGAACCAGAACCAGCACTCACGCCAGCATTGGCTGTAAGGATATCGATGCCGCAGTAGAAAAATTCGACGGCATTCATTCAATCCCGCGTATCGCACAAGGTGTTGTAGGCGCCGTGATAATGCCAACTAGTTGTCCGGAATTCAAAACTGAGTGATACATATCTCAAACCTTTCAAAGTTTTCAATCAAGTGGTTTCCACTCTTGCCAACGTAAGTATTTCATGTTTGCATCCAAGCAGTGATCGTATGCGTGCACCAGGTCCATCCTTATGCCCAGGCTGCGCTAGGAATTTTAACTGCTGCTTCTCAGGTTTGTTTCAACTTACTACTGGCGTTTTCGTATCGTGTCTCACATAGTCCTCTATAGCTGGTGATCAATCAAGCCAATTTAGACAGTGCGGTGTCCGATCTCCTCGACAAAGTGCAACACGTGTACAAATTTCTTACGAAAAGTGAAAGCATCAACAATATTGACGAAATGAGAAATACCCTCGCGAAGATCGCACGAGTAATAAGTGACTCTGTGCAGTTCATCTGCAACTATTCTGCAACGAAAAACTTCTGTGGGTTATGTCCTGCCTAAGCTAGGGTTCCATGTCTTGACACAATGTACCCTCAGGGGAAAGAACAGCCAAAAATATTTTCTCCGAGAGGCAGACTGTCGTCAACGGCTACATGAAGACCCTAGACAGCTTGATGCAACAATACCATGACTGCGCCGTTCGGGACATTCAGCTTAACACGTACCGCATATTTGAAGACTTGAATCTCGAAGGGATGGCTTACGCAGATGGCGCGGGACTCAACCTGACAAAGAAATGTCTCGACGGTACGAGGACGGAGATTTTACGGGAGATCATGAAGTGGATCAATGATCCCGACGTTGACGCTCCGCGCATCTTGTGGCTTCACGGGCAGGCCGGAAGGGGAAAGTCAGCCATTGCCCATACAATTGCATCGTGGGTCGAGGACGTGGGAGGCCTTGGGTCTTGCTTTTGCTTTGCTCGTGACCGGCAGACAGAACGCCGGGAGGAGAAGATTCTGACGACAATCGCTTGTGATCTGGCTGACCGGGATCCAACCTTTCGCCGTGCACTATCGGACATCGTCGCACGCAAGCGCTCGCTGAAAACTACCCCTGACGTGACGCAACAGTGGCAGCGACTCATTTTAGAGCCGTTGTCCAAGGTCGACGGGATGATCGTTGGGAACGTGGTGGTGGTGATAGATGCCCTGGATGAAAGTGGGCCGCACACCTCAAGGAAGGACATCCTATCTCTACTCACATCGGCGGAAGCCGCCCACCTTCCCTCAAATTTTCGCATCCTTCTGACTTGCAGACCACTACCCGACATCGAACGTTTCCTGAGGAACGCTGCGCACGTGAAGCCGGTCTCGTTGGATAACATATCTGCACAATCTGCCGAGTGCGACATCCGACTTTATGTTTCTGCCGAGCTTCGTCATCATCCAGAGATCGAAGCTGCAGAAGTCGAGAGCATTGCTCGGAAAGCGGACGGTCTATTTGAATGGGCTCGTCTAGCCTGCGAGTTCATCAAACCCAATAGACCAGGTCGGACGATAATGGAGCGCTACAACGCGGTCATGTCACCTGATTCCGCTGCTGGGGGAACCTTGTTGGATGTCATGTACAGAACAATCTTGCAGGACACCATGCCCGAGCCTCAGGATGAGGCTACACTCACACGATTTTATTCCGTGATGCAACAAATCATGTCGACGTCTAAGCCTCTGCAGTTGGATACCTTAAATGAGATGCGAAGTCACTTTCCCTCGGAGGCAGACCATTTCGATATCATTGTCATTCTAGAATTCATGGCACCACTGTTGAGCGGGATCGCGGACAGGTGCTCCGTCGTCCGACCTCTGCATGCATCATTCTATGACTTCCTTACTGATCAGAAACGGAGCGGGGCGTACTTCGTTGGTGCATCTGACATGCACAAGCTCCTCGTCTTCGCATCGTTGGAGACCCTTCGCAATGACCTCAAATTTAATGTTTGTGGATTGGAGAGTTCTTACTGCAGCAACTCTGAGGTCATCGACTTGCAGGATAGAGTCAACAAAAATATCTCTCTCAGTCTATCTTATTCATGTCAACATTGGGCCCACCATCTCGAAAGAACGGAGTTTGACTCAAGGCTTGCGAAACTGGTAGAGGGTATTGTTGGGTGTGAAAAGCTTCTGTATTGGTTTGAGATGCTGAGCCTTCTCAGTGGACTTGGACATGCTACAAGTGCTCTGGCATCCACTATAGCCTGGCTAAAGGTGGGTGAAGACAGTGATGCTTTATCTCATCTAATTTGAAGTCCAAGGATGAAAGTGGCTTTGACAATACCTTGATGTTTGCACAAGATGGGATCAAATTTGTGCAGAATTTTGGCAGCATAATTTCACACAGCACCCCACATCTCTATGTATCTGCCCTGCCATTCACACCCTTGAACACCATGCTTTCAAGAATGCTTTTGCCGAAATTTCTTGCATTGTTGGAGTTTCTGTAGGAGGACTTAAAGAATGGCCAGCTGCTCAACTTGCAATACAAGGCCATACTAGTTGGGTCTGGTCAGTTGGATTCTCCCCTGATGGCAAGAGGATAGTGTCAGGGTCAGATGACAACACAGTGAGGATCTGGGATGCTGAGGGAGGGGTGCAGATAGGAGGAGCACTTGAGGGGCACACTGGTGGGGTCTGGTCAGTTGGATTCTCCCCTGATGGCAAGAGGATAGTGTCAGGGTCATCTGACAACACAGTGAGGATCTGGGATGCTGAGGGAGGGGTGCAGATAGGAGGAGCACTTGAGGGGCACACTGGTGGGGTCTGGTCAGTTGGATTTCTCCCCTGATGGCAAGAGGATAGTGTCAGGGTCAGATGACAACACAGTGAGGATCTGGGATGCTGAGGGAGGGGTGCAGATAGGAGGAGCACTTGAGGGGCACACTGGTTGGGTCAGGTCAGTTGGATTCTCCCCTGATGGCAAGAGGATAGTGTCAGGGTCAGATGACAACACAGTGAGGATCTGGGATGCTGAGGGAGGGGTGCAGATAGGAGGAGCACTTGAGGGGCACACTGATTGGGTCAGGTCAGTTGGATTCTCCCCTGATGGCAAGAGGATAGTGTCAGGGTCAGATGACAACACAGTGAGGATCTGGGATGCTGAGGGAGGGGTGCAGATAGGAGGAGCACTTGAGGGGCACACTGGTGAGGTCTGGTCAGTTGGATTCTCCCCTGATGGCAAGAGGATAGTGTCAGGGTCAGATGACAACACAGTGAGGATCTGGGATGCTGAGGGAGGGGTGCAGATAGGAGGAGCACTTGAGGGGCACACTGGTGGGGTCAGGTCAGTTGGATTCTCCCCTGATGGCAAGAGGATAGTGTCAGGGTCAGATGACAACACAGTGAGGATCTGGGATGCTGAGGGAGGGGTGCAGATAGGAGGAGCACTTGAGGGGCACACTGGTGGGTCTGGTCAGTTGGATTCTCCCCTGATGGCAAGAGGATAGTGTCAGGGTCATCTGACAACACAGTGAGGATCTGGGATGCTGAGGGAGGGGTGCAGATAGGAGGAGCACTTGAGGGGCACACTGGTTGGGTCAGGTCAGTTGGATTCTCCCCTGATGGCAAGAGGATAGTGTCAGGGTCAGATGACAACACAGTGAGGATCTGGGATGCTGAGGGAGGGGTGCAGATAGGAGGAGCACTTGAGGGGCACACTGGTCGGGTCAGGTCAGTTGGATTCTCCCCTGATGGCAAGAGGATAGTGTCAGGGTCACATGACAACACAGTGAGGATCTGGGATGCTGAGGGAGGGGTGCAGATAGGAGGAGCACTTGAGGGGCACACTGGTTGGGTCTGGTCAGTTGGATTCTCCCCTGATGGCAAGAGGATAGTGTCAGGGTCATCTGACAACACAGTGAGGATCTGGGATGCTGAGGGAGGGGTGCAGATAGGAGGTAAACTTGAGGGGCACACTGATTGGGTCAGGTCAGTTGGATTCTCCCCTGATGGCAAGAGGATAGTGTCAGGGTCATCTGACAACACAGTGAGGATCTGGGATGCTGAGGGAGGGGTGCAGATAGGAGGAGCACTTGAGGGGCACACTGGTTGGGTCAGGTCAGTTGGATTCTCCCCTGATGGCAAGAGGATAGTGTCAGGGTCAGATGACAACACAGTGAGGATCTGGGATGCTGAGGGAGGGGTGCAGATAGGAGGAGCACTTGAGGGGCACACTGATTGGGTCAGGTCAGTTGGATTCTCCCCTGATGGCAAGAGGATAGTGTCAGGGTCATCTGACAACACAGTGAGGATCTGGGATGCTGAGGGAGGGGTGCACACAGGCAAGTCTTGCCAACTAGTCATGTTTTCTGACTTCACTGAACTAACCTGGGTTTTTTCCAAGCCTTCTCAATCTGCTTTTCACCAGTCCCTTCACAGGCACTGCATGACAGTCAACAACTCCTTGATGGCATCCAGCAGGATGGTGTGAATGTGTGGCATCAACCTGTCAAGCTTTTTAATGATGGCTGGATCAGAGGTCCAAAGGGGAGGTTGTTGCTCTGGATACCTCCAACGTTCTGGCAGCCATTCTATTCTATGTGGACCACAATGGTCATTCCAAAAGGTAGTTGTGTGGAGCTGGATATGGCCCAGATGGTTCATGGGAACCAGTGGCATGAATGTTTTAAGCCAGTTGTTTAGTTCAGTGTGACCTTCATAAATTTGTATCACACAATGAATTTAGAATGCTGAGAGACTTGAAATTATAAATATCTGATGATCTACTCAGTTCACACCAGGGGCAATCCAAGTCCCTACCATCCAGATTAATTTCTTGCATTCCCCATTTCCCTTCATCAACAAAAATGGTTGTGGCTGTGCAGCCACTACAGTGTGCTGCACATGACAGGTGGGTCCCCCATTGTACAGTGACTCCAACTTATTGATTACTATATTTGAGACCAAAATATACATATATCTGTCTAAACATATGATCATAAACATGGGGTTTCATACATTAGAAAGCCATAGACACAGTGATATATGGGATAACAAAGGAAAATGTCATTGAATTTAACTGAGCAGGCACCAACTAAATTTCAACTGGGATATTACATACACACAGTCAGTAATAGTAGGTCCAAAAAAAGCATTGTCTCATCAGTGGTACACTATTGGAAATTATTTGAAGTAAAAGCATGCATAAAAGCCACAGGCAAATCTTGACCTTTGCTTCAAAGACACAACTCTGTAAAATCTGCTCAGGTGCATATATTTTATTTGACCTAGTAGTTCCCATAGTCAACAAGGTATCATCTGGGTGTCAGTTAGGCCCATGCCTGTGGTGAGTGGAATGGCTTGTCTCAGAGCAAAAATGTTGGGTGTCCCAGGTTTGGGACTGTCAGTACATCAGGAAAGCTAGAAGTGGTCTAACCCATCTGTGTTTGTCTGCAGCAGACTCATCCATTGAAAAAAGAGCTGAATTGTAGTTATCTTGCTAACCATGCCAAGGTCAGGCTCAAACCCTCCAGACTGGACTGATCTCAGGCCATGTTCAGCTTGCAAGGATCATTGGGAAATCACCAGGCATCCAGCTCACTCAAAAACAGGCTCAGATCCAGCAGATATGGGTGGCAAGTGCTCATGTGAATGCAGACAATATCTAATAAGATGAGTTTAAGATTAAGGTTGAGTGACTCGGACTGAGATCGAAAACCACATGGTTGTTCGTGCGCCCAAAAGGCAATTCTCGTGGCCAGACCCGAGTTGCGACGTCCCACAAAGGCAAGGGACCGAGTGGAGGCGCGCGCCTAGGGGGGTTCTCACGGGCCACGCCCGCTAATATATAAGACGAGCAGAGTCGTCATTGGGTTCTGAACATGGTCACCAGGATATTGTAGTCGAACCGGTGGAGTTACAATCACCCCCCCTCCCTGGCGTACCTGGACAACTGAACAATCACGGGCATTGAATTGCACATTTTCCGTCATCAACTCAACCATTTCTCCGTAGAGACCAAAAGATCCGAGTAGCGATGCATTGGGAGCCATGAACGTCCGCCCTGCAAGCCGGTGAAAGGACGATATATATTATTCAACCAACGCACCACGACAGCATGAGATAGCAATGGATTTGCAGTCAATAGTATATATCAGAACGAGCACGGACTACCCCAGTGTGAAAGAGAATCAAGACCCCTGATTCCGCCTCCAGGATGAAAAGCTAAGAGCCCCAATAACCCCAACGACCAGTAATGCTGTCCCCGCTCCTACGAGGCTAGGGACGTACAAGTACCAGGCGTTATCGATACCATCCTTACCCTTGACATCGTCGATGAAGATCAACTCGTCCTTCGTCCGTTCCTGCCTTCTTCGTCGGACAACTCTCTCCTGCTCCGAGTACATGGACCCTTCGCCAGAATAGGCGCTCTCTGGAGCATGCGGGATATCCAATGAAGGCATTTCGAGTTCATGCACGGATCTAGTTTTCCCGCTTCTTTCGTCCGTAATCACTGGGACGTCGAGATCCGAGTTCATCGCACGTGCACGATCGAAATAACGGCTCGCAGCATCTCTGTCTCGCTGCCACGCCTCTGCAACCATTTTCAGGTTGGGGTTGCGGGGGAACACGAATCGATGATAAGGTTGCATATGAAGCAGAGAGCACGACGGAAGCGGCACCTTCTAGATGGAGAAGTCCAGCTTCCAGATACAGCTGCCCTAGTCCAGCAGCACCACCGATACATTGCACGTAATAAGATAATGTCCCCCGTGTGTTTTCCTTCAGCCTCTTTCACATGACTCAAGGATGTATGCGGTGGGAGGTAGTGAGTAACTAATTTCATAGTGGCGGACGGGAGGTGGGCTTGGTGCCACGCTCGCCTAAGGGACCAATAAAAATATGTCAGTCCACGTGAAACGTGTCCAAAAAAAGTAACACGTACACGAAGCACTCAAATGCTTCCTCCCTATCTTTCCTGATATCAAGAAGTTCAATGGCAAAAAGGACGAGGACTAGTGGGATCCATGTTATATTTCACTTCGAGATCAGGGTCATATAACATGGGGGATCGGTGCGGATGGGGAAAGTTCCTGAGGTACGGGGCCCACTATAAGGGACGGCCAGATGACAGACTGATCCTTTTCCAGATGCAAAGTTAACAGTCTTCCGGAAGGCGAGTGCAATGACTCTAGCGAGGAGAACGATGACAGGGCGTGAGGCTGCGTGGCGGGCGACACATGTCCAGATACAGCTGTGACCACCCGCCGACGATATCCGGGCTGTTCTTCGGCAGACGATGTGGGCGACGAGTGTGCGGGGGATGAGGCTATAGGCTCCTCAGCGTCTGATGTTTGTGCACTCTCCAGTGATGCAGCGAAGCTGCTCGATATCTCCGGGTCAGATACGAAGGCATAAGACGATTGGGTAGATGTGGTCGATAACGTCGAAGTAGTACGTTCTCGCGTGGAAGGCCGCGAAGTCCGCGGTTCGAGCTGCCATGCTGAGTTGGCGACGTCCACATTACCATAGAGGCATCCCTGAGTTCACATTGTATTGTATGAGAGGGGATAGCGAAAACCCAATGGACACATACCTTCACTACGGGCTGTTGACCCTTGACTTCAGCCAACAAGGAGCTCCGTGGTATCACAACCTGTTGGAAACTCCGTATGGGCACTCCCATACGAGGGAGGCGGGTACAACCCACGGCGACGTCTTCCTCTGAGGTCTCGAGCGGAACTAGTAACGGTACAGTTGCTTATGCGCGCACCGCGGGTCAGATTTTCTGATGCCAATGTCGAGCCATTCTCGTTCACCTGATCATGAGACTATGGATGGATGGCCAACGTATTAGCCACTGAAAACCCACAACGACGTGCGATGAATCTTGGACGCACATGATACAAAAGAGTACTTAAAAGCGTCGTAGTTCTCCATTTCTATTACCTGAGAAGTCGTGATCAGTCGTGTCTAACTTTCAACAAGGACAAGACGGTCGAACCAGTTGCGTAGTGTACAGCAGTGGAGTCAGAAGCAAAGCACGCTCACGTGTAGCGAAAAACTCACACACAGGGGTCAAACTGCCTGCTATGGAATCTGTTTCCCACTCGATGATAGTCCTGCAAAGTGAAAATCACTGGTCTGCTTGGGGTCCTCGCCCGCTGCTGACTCGACCGGTGCAAGATTGTCCGACGACAAGTCTTTGCCATCGTAATAGCAAAATAAATAACGGACCATCGCCAAGCACCATCATTTCCGCTCTCCGTGACATTGACACGGCTTATAGCCCTGTTTATTCCCTCACAGGTCTAGGAAATCGGAACCACAACCAAGGTCGTTTCCGTCGCTACACCTGCTCACGATCAGCTTACCGGCCTCGACAGTTCTCCTGGACGAGGAAATTGGGGACGTAAAGGCGATCGAAGGCGCGAGGGGCGAGGGCACTGACAACGTTGAGAACTGCCGCTGATGTGTAGTGGGCAACTTCGCTAGAGCTTCAAATGGTGCATACCATAGGCTGTCCTCGAGAACGACCAACGTCGGTAACTCTTCGGTAAATCGATGCCCATGTGAGCCGTACATTTGCGATTATCAATCGCTCAAAGAATACGCGTTCAGACAAGTTATGTATGTACATGCGTCAATCGTACCGCTTTGTCGTCGTGGGTGGAAGACTTCCATTTGGACGATACGACCAACGTTGTACGGATCATCAATGTCATCCCCATACCGATTGTCCATTCCCAACTTAAAATGGAAAGCGATCGTTGTGGTCTGCCTTTCGACATCGAACGTCGCGAACGTCAGTAGAGGAAGCTAACCATCGTATCGAAGAACTCGAAGCACGGGTCGCTATCAGGAAGACGGAACTGGAAACGCGTATTCGTTTACCAAGTCAAGGAGTACCTGAAGGTGACACTGGCAGTCATTTACCCGCACGACCCACAAAAGTCCGTTTATGTGCGAAGCCGCTGTCGGAGGACTGTCTTCGTGTTCTGGAGAGCAACAGTACACGAAATAGATCGATGGAGACGGAGATCCGCGATATGCTTGTGAAGGTAAGTCATTTCTTCTCCGCTCTTATTGTCCCGGTGCTTGAATAACGAGGTGTAGCTGGAAGAAGCTAGACTCGCAGCGCCCTCACCGAGTGGACCTGACTGTCGTCCTGAGGCACTTCAACGTAAGACACCAATGGGTAACGGCAGTCGTTCGGTACGTTGCACAAGCCCCGACACACGGGCCCCGTGTGCCTCAACCACTCCACTATCAAACCTTCCCCCTTCATTACCTTCTCAAAATGATGAAGAACAGCAGCATCATCCATTTACGACAGCGCCTCCTGATTCCCCTTCAGCCATGCTGGCTATTTTTCAATTAGAGAATCACATTCGCGAAATGTCCGCACAAGTTGAGGCCCCGAAAACCGAACGACAAGCCCTAGTCGCGGCGGCCGCAAGACAAACGCGGGTATATTTTGCGTTGTCGTGGATACTGTTGTTTCCTTTATCCTAAGCTAGGCCACGTCTGGCATGAAGACGGATGATATAGAAGACATTCTACGGATCGAGGAAGTGTGTGCCTGGCAAGTACATATGTGTTTGTTGGCCTCTACTATCGTGTACTGATACAGAGATAAGTTGTCTGCTCAAGTCTGCCATCTTCAGCAGCAGATGGACCAAGCCAAGACCGAGATGAAATCTCGCGAATAAGAGCATTTGAAAGAGATTGAAGTCTTACGGTCTCGGGTCGGGCGAACGTCCTCTGTGAGTGTGTCTATTACATATATATTAGCAGAGTATAACAGAACAAAGTATGGAGCTTGCGACGCCTCTCAGCCTAGCTCTTCTTATCCACGCGGAGTCACGATACTCCACCAGAGCCAGTTGATCCATCCCTCATCCCGTTACCCTTCTCTCCTTTGCTAACATCTTCCCCGACTTTCTTTGCCGGACTTGGTTCTTCACACAGCCCTACCTCACTCGATATACAGCGAGTACAAAATGCCCTCGCGATGGCTAGAGAAAATCTAGCACAAGAAGCAAACGCACTGTCTTGGTTGCGAACGGAGGTCGAAGATCTGCGACGACAAATACCCGACCCTAGTCCGCCATAGGACACGGAGGTTGATATTTGGATTGTGAACACGCTTCTTTCTTTGCTATTCATTTGCTCCCGTGATTATCTATCCGTTATTCCCTTGCGTAGTCCGTTACCCTATGGACTTGTTTGTCTTGCTTGTCTGTTTGCGTATCGGTGTCAATGTAGCATATCTAGCTCACGGTGATAGTATCTAGTGACCTCCACCTCTCTTCGGCTGCTATCCGCTATGCGTGTTAAGGTCTTCGGATGGAGGAATATATTGCAGGTCGGGGAATTGCATATTTTTCCAAGAATGCTCTGGGTCCGGAGGTTGCTTCACGTAGCTAATTTCTCTTGGAGGAGGGAACCTACGTGGTTCTTCTGGAACGGGGGACGGTGGACGTGAGGAAATCGGCGTGTTGGTGTACGACGATATGGTTACTTTCTTCGTTGTAGAGTTCAAGGATAAGACTTTATGGCTTGATTGGGGACCCGTAGCTGTGCCCTTGCCAGCTGGCCGACGTGCTCCCTGTGTACCACTGGCACCGGGAAGCATGGGGAATGCGCCCTCTGCCTTGCGAGCCTCCTCGATAGCTCGATTCCGTTCCTCCTCTTCTTTCGTGACCTGCCTCCTCAGTTCCTCCAGTATCTGGGCGACTAATGCTGATCGACGGGTGCTACCAAGGAACGACTCTCCACAATGCGGACATGCGTAGTGAGGTAGGTTGAGATTGCAAAGCACGAGACCGCAGCCATAGCAAAGGGGAACGTAGGTAGATAGACCATGTTCCCTGGCTGAACATATGTATTGGCATGGCATGGAATGTAGAGAACTCGGATACGTACCTAGACAGAAGCAGCCGCCTTTGGGGTCTTTCTCCTTCCCGGAGGTGTATTCTACACTGTGAAGGCGGGTTTCGAGAGCTGAGACGGCCTTGCTTTTGGGAGGCCCAGTCTGGCTCTTTCCTTTTGCCTGCTGTTTTGCAGGGGCTGTAGTGGGCTGTCGTGTTGGTATGCGATCAGATGTTAGGGATCCGGACGATGTCCAAGGCATGCTGGCTGTCGAAGTCAAGTCAGCTTTGACTCACTACAACTACGATGGCCTCCACATCAAGTCGACCACCGTACTACGTACTTGCGTCTCACAACACACTCCGTCCCGGTACATCCGCACAGGCCTCGAGCATACTCGGCCACGTCGATATACAATATCGCCACGCCGACGACTCTCCGCTGTCCTTACTTCCCGGTCACCCAGATGAGCATGTGTTCGTCCTCTACCACGGCCCAGACAACCCTGCAGCTCCGACCATCAAGAGCACCTCGAGCCAGTTCACTCTTTCAGGTGTCAAGGTCTCGCAGGCGCCAGGGGCTAGCATGGACGAGGACAAAAACCCTAACATGTATGTCCTGCAAGTGACGTCCATCGGTGCCGATTCCAGCCGGTACGTCAGCTAAGTTATACGATGAGATCTGATGTCACACTGAGTCGATATGATACCAACTATAGCGTCAATTTGGAATCGTCACAGGCATATTTACAGAACCCTCAGGCATTGGTTACACGTTTCAAGCAAAGGTACGCTGGCCCGCGCTCTTGACGCGATGTGATCTAGCTCAGTCGCCAGTCAGGAACCATGCCATTCGCAGTATCTTGGAGTATCCAGGGTAGAGAGGAACCAAAGTCCTACACCCCAAGGCTCTCCTCGACCCACCCAGGCGATGCTGATGCCCATTGATTTGCGTCACCAGCTGGCTATCGATGTATTGACACTGTTAAGTTATGTTGTTGCATGATGACGTGTAGATTACCCCAGTTCTATTGACCCATCAATTCCCATGCATGGCAGGTCACAGGTTGTCACTCCGTCTTCTAATGCCTCACCTATTACCCACGTCGATATCAAGCAAGTCATCCGTGGTGTCGCATTTGAAATCCTGAAAACCCTGCCAACCAGGGTGCTGCACACATGTACTGGCATTCTGTGCAACTGGGATGCGCAATTATCCAACTTTTTGAGCAGTCAGCAGTACAATCAGTTACTGTCTTCGTGTGCAACGTGTGACCCAGCTCAGCAAACGAGGCTCATCCATATTGAAGTCTCGAGATATTTTCGGTTCGTGACGCTTTCTCACCGCTGGGGTTCAGGCGAGCCATTATTGCGCGACATCGAAGGACGCTCAATTTATGTTATGTCAACAAACGGGGGTTTTGGAAAACTCCAAGCCTTCTGTGCCATCGCTGGCGAGCAGGATTACTTGTGGGCATGGAGCGACACTTGCTGCATAGACAAAGACAGCAGTGCCGAGTTGCAGGAAGCCATAGGATCGATGTTCGTATGGTACCGACGGTCCGCCTTGACCATCACGTACCTCTCCGATGTTTCGGATACCAATTCCTTTCTGAGTAGTGAATGGTTCGAACGTGGGTGGACCCTCCAAGAACTACTGGCCCCCGAACGCTTACTATTCTACACCCAAACCTGGTCACTCTACATGAATCTCAGGTCTTCGAACCATAAGACCGATGTCGCTGTCCTGGAGGAGCTGGGAAGGGCGACTGGGATAGAGTCCCGATTCCTCACCAACTTTTCTCCGGGTATGGATGACGCACGCTCAAGATTGCAATGGGCATCATCGCGTCGTACCACACGACCTGAGGATATCGCCTATTCACTTTTCGGGATCTCACTTTTCGGGATCTTTGACATCCAGCTGCCCGTTCTGTATGGCGAACCTGCTGAGAATGCGCTTGGCCGTCTCCTGGCCGAAATTATATCGCAGTCTGGGGACATCTCTGTTCTTGATTGGGTGGGAGAGGCGTCACGGTTTCATAGCTGTTTCCCCGCGGAGATCTCCCCGTACCAAACACCACCGATGTTGCCTTCTCCCCAATCCAACACAGAAGAACATACGCCGATCATTAGTGAGCAGCTCGTGGCGTCATTGCAGACGCTGTATCGCTCACTCGATAAACTGCCTCTTCCGCGATTTGTCAATCGCCGGCTTACACTGCCATGTATCACTTACCTTATTACAGCTGTTCAACTGAAAGGGACCGCTCCTTATGACTCAAGCTGCACGTACGAAATTCAAGCATCCGGTCTGAGGCCATTTGAGGTCGCACTGCCAAGCAAGCTAGAAATTCAAATAATGTCACCAGGTGTTCTGCACGTTGTTCGCCCTTGGCACTCAAAGTTACTCGATCCATACGGAAAAGTTAGTGCCAGGACTGACAAGCAACTGTCTTATGCACTGGGAAAGCCCTTTCACGCTCTTTTGTTGATCGAACTGCCTCATAACGAGTACAAAAGGATCGCATCTTCTACCCCCATCATTGCTCAGCCTGTAAACGAGGACAGTATTCTGAAAAGTGGTGTCAAGACATTAGATATTGTGTAGATAGTAATAGCATCATAGATACTGTAAGAGATCAACTGGTTGTCTCCTCGGTTATCTACCTAACTCATTCCTTGTTTTCAGGACCCAGCGCCACCCTAAACACGTGATGTCTTGCCCTGGTCGCTCATAAATGGTCCTCTGGTGCTCTAACGCTCTTCTTATCGGTAACAGTCTCGATGAATTCTCAGACTTTTCACTCCAATACGAGGGTTGCTGGATTCCCCTCCACATCCAGTGTCAAGGATCAACATATTTTGGGCAGGTGGCACAATTTTCGCGTAGATAAATAGGTCCAGTGATCAAGAACATGCCTGACGGTAATCGGCGAGATCTAAATGCAGGGACGGTCGACGTCATAGTACTTCCGCGTGCTTTGTCCTCTGGATCGCTGCAGTATGTGGAGGTCACCAAGACTGCTAGTAGACAGTGAAAGAAACAAAGTATGCTGGTGGCGATGAAAGTTAAGCCTACATTATCTTTCCTCTTATCGTCCCGGCTGTAATGGGAAGACGATATATGAGCCATTGTCTTACCATGGGTATCCGCCTGGTATCGGACGGGATGACTGCAACTTCCCGCCACCCTTGTGGCAGATCGCCGGTTCGTCTAATAGCTCAGTCCTTCTTAGACAGCTCCACACACCACCAGATCGGTCTTGAAGTATTGATCGTCACGAGAAATTCCTCAGGAACCAGGTGGTTCGACGTCGAAATCAACCCATCGAACGATGATTCTGCCACAGCTTGTGGAAGAAAGTCATTGAAGGTATCGCAACAAAGATCGTTCTCACGTACTTAGGTTCCAGCGAAGACCGGTAGTCGTCAGGATCGTGGAGTCGACTCCGATGGGTAGCAGTCCACACGTAGGACCCAGTATGTTGTGATCGATGTGGATGCAGTGTTGTCCCTGGGTTACTTGTTCAGCATCATGTTGTCTGCCACATCGTGAACGTATACTTCGTTAAGCACCCAGGAAATGTTATCATCCGTGACCACAAACACTTTCTTTCGCGTGCGCCGTAGCTTATAAACGTACGAGAGAGTATGCATCGTGTGGTCTAATCTCCCACCCAGTCCTCCAAGAATGATGATTTCGTACTGCGTCATAGCCCTGCAATTGAGCGACTTCTGTTGTTAAGAGTTGGGAACCTACCTCTCGACTCTCCAATTTCTCCTTTTCTTCGACGGACTGAACACATTTCATCAAATCCGTCGAATTCTGGTCATGGTCTTGCACGACCGAAACACCCTGCAGACACCCAGAGTGAAAAAGACAGAGATCACAATATCGATAGTCGAACCTTGGACATATAGTAGTCCCATACATCGGCCCGCAGGGAGTCTAGGTCGCCTTTAACCAAGTCCGGAACATATCTGCAATCATGTCGGGTCTGGCAATATGACAACAATTGATTCGACAACAGCAAACCCACCAACAACGAAGATCATCCGGAAGGAGGTCATACAGTGGTTGGCACCTCCGTCCGCACAACAATGCCATGAGCAAGCCTTCCATAATATGTCCAGTAGGTTCCGAGAGAACGGTTGGTTCAGGATGATCAACCCGCGTGCAGCTGGCGGTGCGCTCGAATTTAGGAATGACAAGTGCCAGTCTGTGATCTCAGACGTCCTGCTGCGCACATGGAACAGTGTGCTTATGTCTGCACCCATGTTACTATCCTTGAGCATGTCTAGGAGTTTGGACTGTGTCGAGTGTTAATGATTTGCACGCCAAGGTGGTACACGGGTCATATCAAATGCGGTGTTGTGTACATATAGTATAGTGTGCCAAGGAGTAGTACGGGTCCTCGTGAACATCGACCACGACTGGATGTTTGGACTGGCATCGTACATCGAACACGAGCACCTATAAGGCCCAGTCAAAAGGTAAACCACGATGAACAAAAGCACCACTTTGGCAGAAGGACCAGCAGGTATGTCTAATAGACCTGCAACTCCAAACAGTGCATGTTCATGTCTTTGTGGACTGAAGGCCTCAGTCGTCAGGTAGAGGCTTGCAGTGATCGAGCTTCTCACTGTGGGCTCAGCGTGCTTTGGAAACCTCCAGTGTACAGCAAGGGAAGATATGTAACATGATGACTTGACTAATGGGGTGCCATCTCTGGATGAGATGAAGGATGTGGTCTCATTGAGAAAGATGTGTGTGGAACCTTTGTCTGTTTATCCTAAGCCCTGACGGCGGGCTTTATATTCCAGGTACCAAATCGAACTTCTTGGCCTTCTGGTTGCCAACAGCATCACCAGCTTGTTATCTATTGTTCTAAGCACCAAAAAGTAAGTCAGAAAAGTTCATCATCTTTCCCAATGTATCTCTCAGGACATTGCAGCCATTCGAGAAGTACTATCCCGATGGACGCTGAGGTGCGTTCACAAGTTGTGGTTGCCGCCAAGATCGTGAAACCACCCGTCAGCACGGACACGCATGGGCCATACAGAGTCTATATCATGTGACGGGGAAACTGTCCGTGCCGATTCTTCCGCGTGGAAAGTAGGGTCATAACTATCAAGAAATATGTTACTCCGCACCGCAATGTCCAAGGAAAGGATGACAGCGTCAGCAACAGTGTCTGAGCTCGCTGTGCAAGTGCAGAAGTCTTGCACACAGACCATCCGATTCCTGCAGTTTGCAAACAGAATCCCTTTATAAACGTCGCGCCGATGGGGTGGTGGGTAGTCCATTCTTCCATATACAGGACAAAGCCGACCAAGCGAACGAACACTGCTGCAAACCCTTTGCTGACTCGAACTTGGTCACAGCCCATCCTATAGAACCCACTACCAATCTGTCTCCTACTGACAATGTTTTTTTTTTTTTTTTTTTTTTTTTTTTTCCCTCTTAAAGTCCTTTATTGGGGTGTATCTATCCTATGTAGGACTGCAGACTACGGTTACAAGGCAGGGGGAGGGGTGCAGGTTCACTAAGCTTACATGGCTCCCTTCTGGGGCTGCGTTCAGACATCTAGAGTGAACAGGGTTAGTGTAAACTACGTAAGAATGAGGGGAGAGGGAGTAAAGTAGAAGTGGGGGAAGGAGAAGGTTTGGGTGGATAGTAAAGACTGCTGCTAGGGGCGGGCCGTGGGTACAGAGGGATTGGGCAAAAAGGAGTTGGTGACCAGGCTGTGATCAGCTGTGGCAGAGACAGTCAGATGCCCATTCTGGCCAACTCTGAGGTAGAATGGAGAAGAACCACCAAATTTGAGTTTGATGGCCTCTAGGGCATCCCTAGGAGGGGAGCCAAGCAAAACTGGGCAGCAGATAACAAGGTTACCTGTGAAGCGGGTGGGGAGGTCTGGGGCCCTAAGAACGGTGGCCAGCCAGGTGGGTGGGTTGATGAACACCTCAATGGCATTGTCCTCAATCTTTCTGAGTATGTAGCAGGGGGAAGGTGGGGGGCTGTGGGTGGACTCCTCATTGGAGCCATCCTCCGAGGAGGCTGAGGGTGTGGGGTTGCTGCAGCGACAGCATGCCTCATGAGTGGCAATGTATTTATAGAACTTGTCTTGCAGGGAAGAGATTTCAGCCTGCAGTTCAGCAACGGGGTCAGTAGTGGTGGTAGAGGGGACCACAGGGGACGTGGCCTTGGGTGTGCAGGTGGGTTGGAGGGAGGACCTTGGGGGAGGTGGGGGGGGGGGGCACCTTCAACTGGGAGCAAAGGTGGACATAGAGGTTGTTTTGATATAGGTGGAGCCATCCCTGGCGCACCTTGCCAGTATCAGTGTTGACGGCGACAGGGTGGAGATGAGTCTTGAACGAGTGGAACACTGCAACCACCAATGGACAGCACGGGGATAGTGTTGTGCTGGGCCTGGCCTCAAGCCCTGAGCCGAGCTGGGCCAGGCCCTCCTAGGCCAAGCCAAGCTGGGCCATGGGGACAGCCTGTGGGGGCTCAGGGCCTGGCCTGACTTTTCCAAAGCCATGAGCCATGGGCTCAGGCCGCAGCTTTGTGGCTGTGCTGCAGAGCACTGTTGTTTGTCAGCACATGCCCTTCCTCCTACCCTCTACTGTGTTTGGGGTGTAATTCAAGCAATTCTGGACCGAATCATATGCTTTTTTCAGATGTGAACCTACTAGATGAAACCTACCGGACGATATATGAGACGTTGCGCACGCTTTCACCATTCTGGAGTTATTTGAGTTTTTGTTTCTGAGCAAGGTGGGAAGGTTGGGCTGGCATATCTTGCTCATTTCTGCGCCAGGCCTCTTCATTTTTTGCATGGTGTCACTACTTGTTTACAGCTTGTAGAGTATAGGCTCGATTGTGAGAATGATTGATAAGATAATTGATTTCTTCCCTCGCCCTATAGGCTTGGGTATTTATACTGTGTGAGAACATTATTCTAGAATAGTCTACTACAGTATGGAATATTCAGCTACCTTGGAGTTCATTGTATGGAATGCTGGTATCTACTATGCGATACCAACACTCCCCCTCAAGCTGGGGTCATACCCATTTCCTTGGTATGCCTCTCGTGCTTGTCTCTTGGTAGTGCTTTAGTAAATATATCGGCCATTTGGTACCTGTTGGAACAATGACACACCTCGACCTTCTTTTGGTTAATCTTCTCATGTGTGTAATGATGAGATATGTTGAAGTGTTTCATCCTGGCATGAAACTGGGGATTATAGGCTAGAGCTCGGGCTCCCTTGCTGTCTGTCATTATCTTAGTCAGCTCTGTTTGCCTGTACCCTAGTTCTGCATATAGCTTTCGTAGCCATACACATTCTCGAGTACATTTAGCCAGCACGGCATATTCCACTTTGGTTGTTGACAGTGCGATTAAGGTTTGTTTCTTCAAGCCCCAAACAATGGCTCCCCCTTGAGCTACAGTGACTCAAAAAACCCTTTCAATGTTTTGCTGTTTTGTATTGATGGTGATGTCAAAAATCAGGGAAATTCTAATAAATCTTGAAAATATTCATCCAGATAGCCCTAGGTCATGGCTTCAAAAGGGTACCTTACTCAAGTTGTTTGGCTTTGTTTTTGTTGAGATATTGCATGTTTAATAAGGACAACTCATTGAAAGGGTTTTTTTGCTGATGAAATGGCAGCACATTCATGGTGATTGGACAGCATAATTTATGGTTTGGAGCCTGAATTTTTGGTGGTCATGCATGCTAGTGATTACATAATATATCACATAATCAATTTGATGGTTTGTCAGCATGTAAACAAGGGTGACCATTGAACTTGAGTCATTGATCCTCTATCCTGTACCATCACTCAATCAGGACTATTCTCTCAGGGAAATGTCAGCAAATTATGGTGTTAATGGCATTACCATGAGTAGGAAGTATGCCCAGCACCATTGGCCTTTTAAAATAGTTGCTGAAATTCATTCCTGTACCATTTCTGCTACCAATGCCTGGGGGTCCTGACAGTAATCAGTATTGGGAAAGGTGAAAATGTCATGGAAGTCATTCTGGCACTTCAGGACATGAAGAATGAACTAATCCCCTCTCAAATGGTGCATTTCTATGCAAGAGAAGCTGGTATCTATCAAGGTTGGGGTGAAGCAATGCCCTCCTCTGCACACCTGGAACCAAGGAGGGTCAGCCAGACTATGCCCTGTGCTGAACTATGGATGACCAGGAAAGGATTATTTGGTCATAGGTGACCAGTGGCAACACCTAAGGACAGATGGGAGGGAAAAAATTTGCACCCTGGTAGCCCAATAGATGATTCCACCCAGAACCCCTGGAAAGTAAAGAAGGATTTTACTTCCCCAACCTTGATACCAGCTTCTCTTGCATAGAAATGCACCATTTGAGAGGGGATTAGTTCATTCTTCATGTCCTGAAGTGCCAGAATGACTTCCATGACATTTTCACCTTTCCCAATACTGATTACTGTCAGGACCCCCAGGCATTGGTAGCAGAAATGGTACAGGAATGAATTTCAGCAACTATTTTAAAAGGCCAATGGTGCTGGGCATACTTCCTACTCATGGTAATGCCATTAACACCATAATTTGCTGACATTTCCCTGAGAGAATAGTCCTGATTGAGTGATGGTACAGGATAGAGGATCAATGACTCAAGTTCAATGGTCACCCTTGTTTACATGCTGACAAACCATCAAATTGATTATGTGATATATTATGTAATCACTAGCATGCATGACCACCAAAAATTCAGGCTCCAAACCATAAATTATGCTGTCCAATCACCATGAATGTGCTGCCATTTCATCAGCAAAAAAACCCTTTCAATGAGTTGTCCTTATTAAACATGCAATATCTCAACAAAAACAAAGCCAAACAACTTGAGTAAGGTACCCTTTTGAAGCCATGACCTAGGGCTATCTGGATGAATATTTTCAAGATTTATTAGAATTTCCCTGATTTTTGACATCACCATCAATACAAAACAGCAAAACATTGAAAGGGTTTTTTGAGTCACTGTATATACCAGCACGTGCGCCTGCTTAGGGCTTCTATTCAAGCTGGCCCCCACACGTCAGTGTGAATCATCTCACCCAGCTGTGTGTTCCTCAGCACAGACTTTTCTGGAAATGGGATTCAGGTTTGCTTAGCTTCAATACACGCAGGACAATCAACAATCGGAGATGGCGCCATGGTAAGTCCATCTACTAACCGCTCATGTTGAAGGCATTGGAGTCCTTTGACTCCAACATGCCCGAAATGCTGGTGCCATTCATCCCAGGTTCTTGCCTGGTATGCGCGCTCTGCAGGTTCATGCCTGCAGATGTGTAGTTCATATATCCCTTCATGTAACTTAGCTATAGCAAATAGATTTTTGTCTTGATCATATAATTTCATCTCTCCTCCCCTGGAGATGGAGGAGCTGCCCTCCTTATCGAGGCACATTAATGAAATTAAATTATGTACAGCATCGGGGGTATACAATACGTTCCACAAGGTAATGATGGAAGTCTTGTTACCTATACGTGCCTGTAGCATGACTGTCCCGACTCTGTACACTGTGATTTTGTGATCTCCGATACCCCGGATTACTTTTTGTATAGGGAGCATATCCCTAAACATTATCTTATCTTTAGCTATGTGTGCCATACTCCCTGAGTTGGCTACCCACATGTACCATTCAATGTGCTTGTCTATTCCTTTGTACGATACATTGAATGCACTATTGTAATTATTAGTACTACTACTGCTAGACATCCAGTTCCCATCTGCATGTAGCACCTGTTCGTCATCTTGTGTGTCACGCATAGGCAATTCCATGATCGAGGCAAAATTAGCCTGCCCAGATTTAGCCTTTTTAGGCAACCTGCCATGCTTTTTCCAGCAGTCATCTTCCGTGTGACCTAACTTTTGGCAGTAGCCACATTTGGGTTTCCCCTTATGACAGCACTTGTCAGTTGTGTGGTTATCACATCCACAGATACTGCAGGCTTTGGTGGGCTCCTTCCGCTTATTACTTACTTTCCTTTGAGTAAATAATGTTTGGTCTTGCGGAGTGCCTTGCCTGCACTTGAATTCATCTACTAGTACCGCTGTGAGTTCTTCGACTGTGACCAAATCAACACCTTTCCCGGCTATTTGGCCTGCCATATATGATGTGGTAAATGTCGTCCAAGACTCTGGCATGCTTAATAATAGAATATCTTTGAACTCGTTGTTGGGGACTGGTTTCCCCATAGCTGACAGGTCGTTCTGCATTCGCTTGAGTTTATTAATATGCAGCGTGATATTATCACCCTCGGGACATTTGGCATTCAATAATTCTCTCTTTGCTATGAGAGTGGTTTGAACGCCACGTGTCTGATGAGCCATTTTGAGATTTTCCCACATTTGTGCCACCATCTCAGCATGCATAATGTGGTCCATCTGTTGGTCATCTATATTTGTTAATATGAGGGTTTGCGTGATAAGATCTTCTTCTTCCCATGCCACAATCTCGGCACTGTTACTCGAGTTGTCCTCTGGTTTCAGGCAGCTCCCCTCGGCGTACTTAAAGACTTTGTGCAAGCATAGGAATTTTTGCATACATATTCTCCATGCATGCCAGTTATTGTCTTTAAGAGTATCTACCTTGTAAGAGGAGATGGTGCTGAGGTTCCATACCCTACTGCCAGCTCCACTACTATTGTTTGTGTTTGTTGTTACGTTAACAAATTCTTCGGTGACTCCCAACATAGTGACACGAAGTTTTATTTAGATAGCGATAGTTTGATAGAGGTTTTGTTTATAGCAACGAGCCAGGGCTCATAACCTGTAGAGTATAGGCTCAATCATGAGAATGATTGATAAGATAATTGATTTCTTCCCTCGCCCTATAGGCTTGGGTATTTATACTGTGTGAGAACATTATTCTAGAATAGTCTACTACAGTATGGAATATTCAGCTACCTTGGAGTTCATTGTACAGAATGCTGGTATCTACTATGTGATACCAACACAGCTAACCAGTGATACCTTGTTTATGGTGATGCGCTCAGTTGTTCTTGAGATATCCACTTTTCCGTGTCCAGGTCTACTTCCCCCTCCCCCTTGACACTGAACACATGATATCTCGTCCCCCGATGCGTCTACCCTCTCACAAATCAGTAGATACATGATTTTTGTTACTATCTGTTGCCTGTTGCTGAGGCTGCGGCTTCAGGCCAGGCTGAGCCATCTATAGGGCCTGGCCTGGCTCATGGCTCAGCCTGCGATTTCTTGGGCTGTGAGCCCTCAAAAGCTGAGCCAGGCCTGGACAACACTACACAGGGAGCAGCTTTCTCACAGACAATGGGGATGGTGGGGACTTGGAATGACTTGCCCTTGTTAGGGCCATCCTTAGTCATCCACATCCAGACTGGGGGGTGGGATGCAAAGTGTTGCAGGACGAACTTGGGGAAAATCAGGGGGATGAAGCAAGCTCTGAAAGTGCCCTTGGGGAAAGAATGATACCTCTTGCCAACATCTGACAGGCAGATGGGGCAAGGCTCTGTTGATGAGCAACAGTGCTTGGGGTCTGGAACTTTCCCACAGGGGGATGGTGGTGGTAGAGGATCAAGAGGCATTTTTTACTGACAATGTTCGAGCCCTATGATCTCCCATTGCGGTGTTTGAAATATATCCTGTTAGGAATGGGGGAGCGCCTTCGTGTTGTTTCTATGCAATCGTTTGGTTGTTCCTGGGGTTTGTTCCGAGAGAGTGAAAGTGGCGATGACAGTGCCATCTGTGTAATGGCCTTCCCATACCCTCCAGCTCAGATTCTGCATTCATAATTTTGCTCTCATGGTGCTCAAGACAGTCCAATTGCATCTTATTCATGCTGCCCTTTGCGCACATCTGTCCTACTTCCGAGTATGTATGTTATCTTGTTTTTATGTCGTCTCGTGTTTCCATATACTCCTTCGTTTCCACACTTTCCACATGTACAGGCCACGCGCATGCCGATGTAGTGTGCAGTGAACCTAGCTGGTCACTCCCTTCTATGATATATTCAAAACTCACTTCGTCCATGTTCAGTGATATGTATGAAGAACCTGTCACTGTCGTGAGTACGAATATGACACAGCAGCCCCAGGTGTAATCTTGTGGACTCGATCAATTTGACAAACTTTGCCAGTGATTTGTATGAGTAGTACTATGAGGATGCTCGGCAAGTGCACATCAAGTAAAGGGCAATACGATTCAACCCCACTGGCTTGGGTTTCGCCAAGGGCCCAAAAAGGGTTCTGCCAGCGACGAAAATAGTGAGTGAACAAGTTACTGGTTGGTAAGGGCAATATGTGGAAGTTCACTGATGAGAGTCTTGTGTCAATGTCCGTGTGCAGGCAGAAGAAACAGAAGTTTTCCCATGAACCAGATGCAGCTCACTGACAACCACGCTCTATGTTGTACATAATCAATGGCATCTTTACATCCCATACTGTGATTAACATCCAGTCCAAAGATACCATGAAGAGTCCAAAGAAATCATGGCAATGGCCAAGGGATACCAAGGAACACTGTCAATCTCCGCAACTTTGTTTCATGGTGAAGATTCCCGACACAGGGAATGTCATACCGGTTCAAGTACAAGTTCAGCTCTGCATCCGTGAGGTTTACAATTGACTGTGCATCTCGCAGAGCAGGCAGCCCAACCTACAGTCATCGCAAAGATTCATCAGAATTGCGAATTGAACCAAGGAACTGCACCCTCTCACCGTCTGCAGTAGTTCTGTTCTGCCATCGGGCAAGCGAAAAGGAATGACTTTGTATTGGCATTCAGTTCCGTCTGTGCATCCTTGATTATAAGTCTGTTGCATACATGAATGCAAGTGGTTGATGGGCGAATGCCGACGAGCTAACCTTGTATAATGTCTCGGTCATATCAATTTGTCCCACCTCCATACGGTCGAGGCAGTCATCGACCCGACCAAGGTGGTCGTTGACATTGTTAAACTGTTGGTTCATTGCATTAAACTTCTGGTCCATCGCATTAAACCTCTGGTTCATCGCGTCAAACCTCTGGCCCATCACATTAAACCTCTGGTCAACAGCATCAAACTGCTGGTTGATGTTATTCAGCTGTTGGATGACCTGCTGAATGAAGTGCTGCGGGTCTACAGGACCGGCCTGCCCTTGGTTGGCTGCTGCAACTACCCTGTGAAAGTAAAGGTGTGCATTGGCAGCGTCATCATTGGTAGCAGCCTGCTGGGCTAATATGTCTGTGGCTAATCCAGGATAAATGAGAATTGGCAGTATATTTTTGTAACTGCCAGTGCCCACACCTCGAAAACAGACATGATTCTCAACCCGTTCACAGAACAACTGAGCTTGGTGGACGTCCTGCAGATTTGGGGGATCAGCAGGTTGAGGTGGAAGTGGAATGTTGGGAAGGTGAATGGGTGGGAGCTGGACAGGCATGTTGGCCACTGCTACCTAGTTGGCGACAACTACAGAGTGCCAACCTTGTAACGTCTACATGAAGTGAATTTGACTCACGTGTTTATGTTTGCACCCACTGTCCCCGCTGTTTAGGGGTATATCAAGCGTCACTTACATATACCCACCAGGTCGACAGTGAAATCGACCAGCTCCCCATGAGCGCAAAGCTCAGTTGCATGGCTACGAGAAGCTAAGGAAAGAAAAAGTCGGACTGGTGGATGTGAGTGATGTTGGTTGGATTATTGTTGGTACGGGTAACTGATACATTTACCCTTACGGTATTAGTTTGATTCAAAGACAGTGGGTCGCTATGAATCCAATAGCTACAATGTTGACAAGTCTCTCCCTGTTCCAAGAGTACCAGATTATGATGTAGGCTCACCTAAAATGTTGCCCTCCGTCATCGCCTGACACACTGTTTCAGGATGTCAGATCCAGTCATCAAGTATGAGGGTGAACTTGGCCGTGTATGGACCGCTCGCAAGTCAGAAGTACCCCGACATCTGTTACCCACTTCTAAATAAGAGGCAAGTAAGTACTTATCCTAACTTCGCTCCTGTGTAACTACTACAATCGCTGATGACGATCTTCCAGGTGTGCGTGTATACGGGGTTGGCAATATTATAAATGACTGCTTGCTGAAATTGATCGTAGGCTGGGCAACCCAGTGGACTTCTTCCCCATATATGAGCCTTCTGTAGGGAGTCGAGGCCATGGAAGAGGAGCTGGCCGAGGCACAGAAACATCCTGAAATGCATTTATGATGCAATGAAAGAAGTGTGTGCAAAGGGTGCTGCATTCCACCAGTTCTCTGCGGACGAACATCAGGAGGCAGCAGATGGATCCACTCGGGAAGAGATGGTGAAGACACGAAAGGAGTTGGGTATGGATCGTGGCAGCTCTGGCAGTCGACCCCTTGAAAAACGCAAGAGAGAAATTGAAAATAGGTGTGCTCTGCCCTATGCGAAATGGAAGCAACTGAAAACTAGCAGGAAAGCACCACCTTTGGAACCAAAACCGAACTTGCGAACTCCTGTTTCCCTCCTGTGCATTAGAACAGCAGGTATCTAAGCTGTCGTTGCCTGAACCTAAGCAGGCTGTAGTTCCTTCGCAGGCGACAACGACCATAGATGCGGATACCTTTTTGGTGCAGCTAGAGCAAGGAGTGCTTAAGGAACAGAAGTAAAGGTGAATATATTTGCCATCATGCTGTAAGTCCTGTCGGAACCTCAATAGTCGATTAGTTTCCATGGCCTCTGATACTTGTCATTCTGGACATGTCAGAGAAAGTCGCTGGCCCTTCTGTTTATATTCGACCGGCTGCTGCCCTCTTCTTTGACAAAGCCTGCTTGGCAGTTCTCTCCCGAATACCATGGCCATCATGAACTCCCTCATTGCGCAAAGGACCTTGGGTGCCGGTTTCATGGTTGTTGCATGGCAGTTGATCCTGATTTTGTCGTGATCTAGCTGTCTGCAAGTAAATGGAGGTGGGCAGGACATCGGCTATAGCAAACCAAATGGACAGGTGACCCTCTCCATGGACGGTGTCGCCAAGGTAGAGAATGCATTCGTCGGTGTTCCAGAATGCTGGTTCATCCTAAGTGTGTCCACCCCGACTCCCAGCAATAGGTGAAAATGATGCCATGCTAATGAGACACAAGTTTGAGGTTGTAGAATAGTGTCTTGATGCCCAAGAATTCATAGAGCGAATGAGGAGGAAGGTTTTCCAGCGAGGTAAAGGTTGGATCATGTCCCGAGATAAGGATCACGCTGTCCCTTCCACTCCTGCTGAGCGTTCTCTTCAACATTGTCATTTGCAGAGCATTTTCTGTACACCTACATATATGGTCGTAGTGGCAGTCACTTTGTGCGACAACGTACATGTTCAGAAGGTGCTCTTTGATGGCAGCTGTTCCGATGAACTCTCCTAGACTTTTCACTAAGACGGGGGCTGTTGGATGTCCTTCACAACCAGTATGATCAACATGGTTTGGGCAGGTGGCACGATTTTTGCATAGTTAGAGGGATGTTCGTTGTCGATGTTATCCCATTTGGTGATCAAGGACGCGTTCAATGTTAGTTGGCGAGCTTTGAATGCGATGGACCTGTCAACATCACCAAATCACTTTCGCATGGGGGACATCGAAGGCTCCGAGTAGACAGTGGCTCATACTCGCAGTGATGCAACTTAAGGCTTCATTGTGTCCTTCCTCTTGTCATCAGTTGTGATGTGAGGATAAGCTCAGCCATTGCTCTCTCACCACGGCTATCTCGGTTGGCAAAGGTATAGTAATTTCGTGCGTCGGCCTGCGAGGAGTCCATCTTGCATTTAATCAAGGCCAGAACATACCTGCCATACTGTCGGGTCAGCCCGATGCAACCATGACAACCAATCTGACAGCAGAAAACCCACAAGCAACGGAGGCCATCATCCAGAAGGAGGTCAAACAGTCGATTGGCATGTCCACCTGTGCAACGATGCCACAAGAAAGTATGTCTGGTAGAATCCAGGAGAGTGGTTGATTGAGGATGATCATCCCACGTGCAACTGGTGCACTCGAGGTAGAGAGATGTAGCGACGACACGTTCCAGTCTGTAAACCCAGACGGGTCACTGCGTGCATAGAGGCTGCTTGTGTCTGTACTCAGGCCATCTTCGAGCCAGGCTGTCTGTGCTTGGAGTGTGTCAGGTGACACTCGTTGTGGTGGGTAACAGTGTTGTGGGTGGACGACATGTAGTCAGGCTGAGTGGTAGTTGAAAGTGGCCCTGAACGATGTCTTCAATGCAGTGACTGCCTGCGGACATCCACCAGCCTTTCTACTAATGGGCACCTCCACAGCTCTTCAATCTGTATGACTTGCTCACTCACACTTCTCCAGCCAATTTGGCCTATCGGTGGGGTTCTATTTAAGATCCATCGTTGCTTTATTTGATGTACTCCCCTAATTCATCACTCCCACCTGAGATCACCCTGTTCTGCACTCTGTCTTCAGTTGTGAGTTTGTGTGTGCTGTTTCATTTGCCTTACTCATTCTCTGATATTCAAGATTGCTTACCTCGTCTTGAAGGGTATGGATTTACTGTCCCATCTTATCGTAGATGGTCACTGAGCCCCAGAACTATTTCCACTGCGTATATCCTCTCAGTGTGATGACATTCAATGGCTTCAACAGACGATGTTTCCCGCAAACGAGAAATGCTACAATGCCGTCGTCGAGGGAATTGTGGTTGCGATACAGCACTCAGCGAACTAGCGGAGGCTCTGTATGACAGATACTGGAAAGAGCGTAAAATCGTGGACTTGAACGAGGCGATCAGCTTGTACTGTGCTGCCGTGGGACTCCGACCACTCGGGAATCCGAAATGGTACTTATCACTCCGAGCCCTCGCTCTCTGTCTTTCAGATAGGTATCAAGATCGGGGAGAGCTTGCTAATTTAAAAGAAGCCGTGACTCTGGGATGTGCAGCACTACAGCTCTGTCCACCAGGGCATCCCGATCGTTGCAAATCCCTCAACAACCTCGCTTGTGACCTTGGCATAAAGTTTGAGAAATACCCTGACATAGGCGAGTTAGAGGAGGCGATTGAGCTGCATCATGAGGCTTTGGTACTCCATCCCTCTGGGCATCCTCATCGGTTTTCATCTCTCCACCATCTCGCTTGCTGTCTTAGGTATAGATATGGAAACCTGGGGGTAGTTGCCGACTTGGAAGAAGCCGTGTTGCTCGAGCGTGAAGCACTAGAGCTCCGTCCACCAGAAGATCCTGACCATACCATATCTCTCAACAACCTCACTTGCTACCTTGAGATGAGATTTGTGAAGAAAGCCAACATGGGCGACTTAGAGGAGGCAATTGAGCTCTACCACGTAGCTTTGGAACTATGTCCCTCTGGGCATCCCGATCGATCCACCTCGCTCCAAAACCTCACTTGCTGTCTTAAAGATAGATATGACAATCAGGGAGGAGCTGACGTCTTGGGAGAATCCATGGCACTCTTACATGCAGCACTAGAACTCTGTCCGCCAGGGCATCCCAATCGTGGCGCAGTTCTCAACAACCTTGCTGGTGCCCTTAGGACAAAGTTTGAGAAAAAAGCTGACAAGTGTGATTTGAAGAAGGTGATTGAGCTCTCTCGTGCAGCTTTGGAACTTCACCCCTCTGGGCATCCTCATCGGTTTGCATCGCTCGGAAACCTTGCTCACTGTCTCAGAGACCAATATGACAACGAAGGGGTGCTTGCCGACTTGGAAGAAGTCATGACTCTCGGACATGTGGCACTGGAGCTCTCCCCACCAGGGCATCCCGATTGCACCTCATCTCTCAAGGATCTCGCTTGCCACCTTACGAAGAGGTTTGAGACACAGCTTGACATACGAGACTTGGAGGAGGCGATTAAACTTCATCATGCAGCTTTGGTACTGTGTCCCTCTGGGCATCCTCATCGCTTTTCGTCGCTCCATCACCTCGCTTGCTGTCTTACAGATAGACATGCCGTTCTGGGGAGACCTACCGATTTGGAGCAAGCCGTGTTGCTCGGACGTGCAGCATTAGAACTCTGTCCACCAGGCCATATCGACTGTGCCGCATCTCTCAACAATCTCGCTTGTAGCCTTGGGACGAGGTTTGAGAAACAAGCTGACATGCATGACTTGGAGGAGGCGATTCGGTTGTATCGTGCAACGTTGGAACTTCATCCCTCTGGGCATCGTCAGCGGTTTTCGTCACTCCAGAACCTTGCTCACTGTCTCAGACATAGGTATCAGAGTCAGGGGTTAGTTGCTGACTCGGAAGAAGCCTTGTTGCTTGGACATGAAGCACTAGAGCTCTGTCCACCAGGGGATCCTGATTGCGCCACATCTCTCAATAATCTTGCTTCCACCCTCGGGATAAGATTTGAGAAACAAGGCAACATGTGCGACTTGGAGGAGATGATTGGGCTATATCATGCAGTTTTGGAAATGCATCCCTCTGGGCATCCTGATCGCTTTCAATCACTCCAGAACCTTGCTCACTGTCTTAGAGTCAGATATGGCAATCGAGGCGAAGTTGCCAACTTGGAAGAAGCCATAATGCTCGGGCATGCAGCACTAGAGCTCTGTCCACCACAGCATCCCAATCGGGTTCCATCTCTCCATTGCCTCGCTGGCGACCTCAGGGAAAGATCTGAAAAACTAGCTGACGTGCATGACTTGGAGGAGGCGATCGAGCTCCTTCATGCAGCTTTGGAACTATGTCCATCTGGCCATCCTCATCGATTCCTATCTCTCGAGACCCTTGCTCGCTGTCTTAGAGCCAGATATGGCAGCCAAGGGGTGGTTTCTGACTTGGAAGAAATCATGGTACTCGGACGTGCAGCACTAGAGCTCAGTCTGCCAGGACATCCTCGTCATGTTGCATCTCTCAACCTTCTCGCTTATGATCTCAGGACAAGGTTTGAAAAACAAGCTAATGTGCATGACTTGGAGGAGGTGATTGAGCTCCTTCGTACTGCTTTGGAACTATGTTCATCTGAGCATCCTCATCGGCTTATCTCCCTCCAAAATCTCGCTTTCTGTCTTTTTGCTAGGTATGGACAACAGGGGGGAGCTGCCGACCCCAAAGAAGCTGCTGCCCTGCTTGATGGTGCAGTACGAACACACAGTCTGCCTGGACATGCCAATCATCGTGCAGCTGATCTGGACAAGGCCATTGCGCTTGAGCAACAAGCCCTACAACTACTCACGCCCAGAGATAGTGATTACGACACATGTCAGCGGCATCTTGCGGATTACCTCGAAGCGAAGACCAAAGACAGTTCACAAGATGCTGCACCGTCCTCTGATGCTCCATCTGTTACTTGTTAAAGGTATCTGCTTATTGCTTACCATTACTTCGAGGGCGATTATGTGATGCAGGTTTTTCACTCTGCCAGGAGGCCAGTTAATGCTCTTCTCTCGATTCGACCAACTTATGACGAGTACAAAAGGATGGTGTCTCCTACTCTCGTTGTTGCTCAACCTGTCGAGTTGGGCAGCATTCTGCAAAATTAGGACATTGAATACTGTGTAGATTAGCCATGGCATTTACACTATTGCTCTGTTCGATTCACCTTGCAACTATCAGTACAGCCCTCCATTGGCGCACACTGACCCCATTCCTCCCTATTGGACATCCACTTCTGTTGTGTTGCAATCCACGGCAAAGGCGGCGAGAGCGAGAGGTTAACTTGCACTTGCTGGCCATCTCAAATCCTTGATAGGACATTTGTCATGTCCTTGGATCCTGCTCCATGTCTACAGTGTGGTTGCAAAAGAGCATTGAGCACTCTTACACAGGTTAATGTCGCTTGATCCAACATAGACATGCACGATCTATTGTACAGTATGCGCCAGACAAATGCAATAAGAACTGCCTAACTGCCATCACTCACCTGTGCAAAAGACAGATAAGAACTCTGTTTTATTGTATGCATATGCCGCTCCCCAGGAGGGCTGTCGCCCACTTGCTGAAGCGATGGAATTCCGAAGGCCCTGAATGAATGCACACATTAAATCAGGGCTATGGTTGGAATCTGGTGATCATAGCGAGTTAGTGACTGGTAAGGTTGAAGGTAAGCACGAACGCTCGTGCTGGAAGATGTAGGGCCGAAGTAGAACACACCCGGTGGAAGTCTGAGTCGAGGATCAGAGCCAGTGGGTTGCGGGAGGATGGCTAGTTAACGATCATCAACCCGCATGCAATCGGTGTGGAAGTGGAAGGGTTTAGGAATCCAGTCTGTAATCCCAGACAGATCATTGCGTGCATGGAACAGCATACCCCTACCTTCGCCCCACACCGCTCTCGAGCACATTTGCAAATTTGGACGGTGTCGAATGGCATTCCCACCAGGCGTCATAGTGGTGTGTAGTGTGTGGTGCGTGGATGATAACTTATGTGGCAGCTGTAAGTGGCCCTGACCATTATTGGGCATGTAGACTATGGCGTGATATCTGCACATTTATTCATCACACTGCGCGGTGCACGAGTTGCCGCACTTTCTTCAAAACTCCAACACTTTTTCAGAATTGTGCTGCACTTGCACGTTTTACAGTGTGCATTGCCACGTTTTTTTCTAGACTTTCATACCATGTCACACTACACATTGTTCAGTGTACTTTATGACACTGCATCTGCAACACTAATGAATAGAATAAATAATTTCTGGTAGTGTGCGACTTTCATGTAGACCCTGTAAGTGCGCTCTAAGCGCTTATGTAATCAAGTAAAAACTCGCACCAAAGTATGTATCACACAGGGGTGATTCAAACTCTAACACACCCCCCGAAGCTGCACTGTGTGATCAGTAGACTGCAGAAAAATAGAACTCAAAGAATGTATACCAAAAAACAATTCAATAAATGGGTATAGCTTCTGCAAATGGAGCTTCGAGTCCATTGTTGTGTATGAGCATTGTTTGGTTGTGTCTGCCATGCCGCATTGTGGCAACTTCCCATTTCAGAGATGGCTGTAGTGCACATGCTCCTTGGCCTTGTACCATGATCGTGAAGGCCGCCGTTTTGAATATAACGAGTTTATTGTCATTCCACATCTGTCTGAGAGGCATCCCCTTCCGCCAGTAGATATTAGCAACATTCCATAGGCGTTTCGAGAGATGGCGAGGAGGTAAAATGGGGATGCTGAGTAGCATAAGCCGCTTGCAGCCTCTTGGACCAGATTCACTGACATTTTCAGGTTTTGTTTTGATTCTTCCTCTTTGGCAAGGGTCCCTGATGGTCCTAGGAGGGTACATGAGGCCGTTTGGAGGCATTTGGACTGTGCAGGCAAGCCATCTGATCATGTCATCTCTCGCTTGCTATACTGACTGTTGCTCCTAGTTAGCATTGCTTTCTTGACTTGTTGGGAGTCAGCGGGGTCCCTGTTAACTGTGTCGTCGAACCTGCTAGTGCCCACTCTGCCTTTATCAGGCATTGTTGGGCATCTTTCCATGTGTGGTACATCTGATGGCGCTTGGGCGATTGCTGCCATTTTGGCGCTAATTGTCCTTATCTCCAACACTGTTGTTGTCAGCTTGATGTAGGAATGTTTGCTGTCGTTCCAAGTCTGTCTGAGAGGCACCCCCTGCTGCTGGCAAGTATCTGGAAGACCCCAGGTGGGTTTCTGATGTTTCCTGGGTGCTTGAGGTGCTGAAATGGTAGTGCCAGGTACAAGGTGCATACATCCTCTCGTTTGACCGTTTCTAGTGATGTTGACTTCATTGTAGTAGACACTTGACATGCAGCACCCCCCCCCCCCCAATGTTTCTGTATAGTCCAGCAGGTGTTGAGAGAAGCCGCAGTGGCCGCATGGGAGTCGCCTTAGTGCAGTAGGCATTTCGCCTAGTACAAACATTGCTGACAATTTCAGCTATCAATTTGAGTCTTCCACATTGGCGGACCCTGTATGGTCGAGGACTGAGCGATCATTCTCACTCACAGTGACAATGGCAGGGGCAGGCAGGCTCATACTGTCTTACATACATATCTTGGTACTTGGTCATACATTCTGAATCACAGATTTAGTGAGTTGAGTCTGTGACTATGAAGGGTAGAAAAATGCAGCAATGTGCACCATGCGGTGCAATTGAAAGAAAAAAAAAGTGTGGTAGTTTGTTACTGCAGATGGTTTTTTTTTTAAAAGCGTGGCAATGCGCACTGTAAAACGTGCAAGTGTGGCACAATTCTGAAAAAAGTGTTGGAGTTTTGAAAAAAGCATGGCAACTCGCGCACTGCGCAGCACGATGAATAAATGTGCAGATATCATGCCATAAACAAACACAACCATGAATGTAGTATTCAGTGAAGTTTTCAGAGGGATGGATGTATGAATGTACTATACCATACCATAGATGTGCAAAGATATATGTGTACAAAGTCATTACCATACCATGAGGGATACTAAGTTGGGTTGAAGCCTGTCTCTTGGAGCTGGGATGCAGCCTGTATTGGCAAACTGGGATGCAGCCTGTGTCGGCAAACTGGGATGAAGCATGTCCCGGCAGGCTGCGAAGCAGCCGCAAGCCTGAAGGGCTCGTCTTGTACTATCTACCTCATATTTTCTCACCACTAAGGTACTGCTGAGTGCTGCAGCACTGTAATATTAGGTTCTCCCTCTAGTTAGTAACGAGGATCAAGGTACATCTTTGTTACTAATATGTGGCGTGGACTGTGACACACAGGTGCACTCTACAGATGCCATCCTTGTTGGTGCAGTTTTGAGTGCGGGACCTACAGAGCACCATACATCAAAGCTTAAGACATTCGCATTATTTGAGCTCTGCCATGCATGGGAATTGATGGTCAATAGAGCTGGGGTAATCTACACATCACCATGCAACAACACAACTTAGCAGTGTCAATACATCAACAGCCAGTTGGTGATGCAAATCAATGGGCATCAGCATCGCCTGGGTGGGATCGAGGAGAGCCTTGGGGTGCAGAACTTCGGTTCCCCTCTACGCCAGATACTCCAAGATACTGCGAATGGCATGGTTCCTGACTGGTGACTGAGCTAGATCACATCGCATTAAGAGCGCCAACCGGTGTACCTTTGCTTGAAACATGTAACCAATGCCTGAGGGTTCTGTAAATATGCCTGTGATGATTCTAAACTAACGCTATGGTTGTGGTCATTTCGACTCAGTGTGGCATCAGATCCTTCTCATATAACTTAGTTGGCACACTGGCTGGGATCGGCACCGATGGATGTCACTTGCAGGACATACATGTTAGGGTTTTTGTCCTCGTCCATACTAGCCCCTGGCGCCTGCGAGACCTTGACACCTGAAAGAGAAAACTGGCTCGAGGTGCTCTTGATGGTTGGAGCTGCAGGGTTGTCTGGGTCGTGGTAGAGGATGAACACATGCTCGTCTGGGTGACTGGGAAGTAAGGACAGCGGAGAGTCGTCGGCATGGTGACACTGTATATCGACATGGTCAAGTATGCTTGAGGCCTGTGTGGATGTACTGGACTGGAGTGTGTTGTGAGATGCAAGCATGTAGCACAGCGGTGCACTCGAGGTGGAGGCCATCATGGTTGTAGTGAATCAAAGCTGACTTGACTTCGACAGTAAACATGCCTTGGACATCGTCCGGATCCATAACCTCTGATCGCATACCAGCACGACAACCCACTACAGCCCCTGCAAAACAGCAGGTAAAAGGAAAGAGCCAGGTGGGGCCTCCCAAAAGTAAGGCCATTTCAGCTCTCGAAACCCGCCTTCACAATGTAGAATGCACCTCCGGGAAGGAGAAAGATCCCAAGGGCAGCTGTTTCTGTCTAGGTACACAACCGAGTTCTCTACATTCCATCCCATGTCAATACATACGTTCAGCCAGGGAACATGGTCTATCTACCTACATCCCCCTCTGCTATGGCTGCAGTCTCGTGCTTTGCAATCTCAACCTACTTCACTATGCATGCCCACACTGTGGAGAGTCGTTCCTTGATAACGCCCGTCGATCGGCAATAGTTGCCCAGATACTGGAAGAATTGAGGAGGCAGGTCGCGAAAGAAGAGGAGGAATGGAATCGAGCTATCGAGGAGGCTCGCAAGGCAGAGGGCGCATTCCCCATGCTTCCTGGTGCCAGTGGTACACAGGGAGTGCATCGGCCAGCTGGCAAGGGCACAGCTACAGGTCCCCAATCAAGCCATAAAGTCTTATCCTTGAACTCTACAACGAAGAAAGTAACCATATCGTCATACACTAACACACCCATTTCCTCACGTCCACCATCTCCCACTCCAGAAGAACCACGTAGGTTCCCTCCTCCTCCAAGAGAAATTAGCTACGTGAAGCAACCTCCGGACCCAGAGCATCCTTGGAAAAACATCCAATTCCCCGACCTGCAATATATCCCTCCACCCAAAGACCTTAACACACATAGCAGACAGCAGTGGGAGAGAGATGGAGGACACTAGACGCTGTTACAATGGGCTAGATATGCTACATTGACACTGATAAACAAACAAGACAACAAGTCCGTAGGTTAACAGAATACGCAAGGGAATAAACCGATAATCATGAAAGCAATTGGATAGCAAAAAGACATATTTACAATCCAAAATATCATGCCTTCCTGTCCTGAGGTGGACTAGGGTCGGGTATTTGTCATCGCAGATCTTCGACCTCCGTTCGCAACTGAGCCAGTGCATTTTCCTTTCATGCTAGATTTGCTCTGGCTATTGTAAGGGCATTTTGGACTCGCTGTATATCGAGTGAGGTAGGACTGTGTGAAGAACCAAGTTCGGCAGAGAGAGCCAGAGAAGATGTTTGCACAGGAGAGAAGGGGATGAGGGATGGATCAATTGGCTCTGATAGGGTATCGTTGCTGCACGTGGATAAGAGTAAGGTAGGCTGAAGAGGTGTCGCAAGCTCCATACTTTCTTCTGCTACACTGGCATTGACAGGGACCAGTGGCTGAAATGCGTGAGCCTGCTAGATACCAATAGTGTAATAGAAACACTCACAGAAGACGTTTGCCTGACCCGAGACCGTAAGACTTCAATCTCTTTCAAAAGCTCTGATTTGCAAGATTTCGTCTCAGTCTCGGTCTTGTCCATCTGCTGTTGAAGATGGCAGACTTGAGCAGACAATCTGTCTCCGTATCAGTACATGACAGTAAGGGCCAAAAACACATGTGGACTTACCAAACACATTCTTCCTCGATCTGTAGAATGTCTTCTGTATTATCCATCTTCATGCCAGACGTTGCCTAGCTTAGGATAAATGAAACCGCAGTATCCATGAGAATGCAACAACATACCCATCTTTGTCTTGCAGCCACTGCGACTAGGGCCCGTCGTTCAGTTTTTGTGGCCTCAACTTGTGCAGACATTTCATGAATGTGGTTCTCTAATTGAGCAATAGCCAACATGGCTGAAGGGGAATCAAGAAGCTCTGTGGTAAATGGATGGTGCTGCAGTTCTTCATCATTTTGACAAGGTAATGAAGGGGGAAGGCTCGAGGGTGGGGTGGTTGGGGCGCACGAGGTCTGTGTCTCGGGGCTTGAGCAATGTACCAAACGACTCCTGGGAGCCAAATTACCATTACTCAATGATGTCTTACTTTGAGATGCTTCAGAACGACAGTCAGGTCCACTGGGTGAAGGCTCTGTGAGTCTAGCTTCTTCCAGCTACCCCTCTTATATCAAGCACTGGGACAGTAAGAGCAGGGAACAAATGACTTACCTTCACAAGTATACCACAAATCTCCGTCTCCATCGATCTATTTCGTGCACTGTTGCTCTCCAGAACATGCAGACAGTCTTCATCCGAGAGCGGCTTCGCACATAAACGGACTTTTGTCGGTATCTTTCGTGCGAGTAAACGACTGTCAGTATCACCTTCAGGTACTCCTTGACCTGGTAAACGAATACACGTTTCCAGTTCCATCTCCCTGATGGCGACCTGTGCCTCAAGTTCTTCGATACGATGGTTAGCTTCCTCTACTGTCTTCTGATGTTTGCGACGTTCGAATTCGAGTTCACTCCATAATCTGGCAATAATGGCAGATGCATATGCAAGAAGGTCACCGCTGGGACTCTTAGTAGTAAATTCTAGTGCAGTGGCAGGAATATAGGGAAGCTCTGAGAATTGCCTAAGTTTGAAACAGGCTCGAGTGGATAGGGAACTCACCGGCAGGTTTGGCGATGTGCATGCAACTGCAAGGCCACAAAGCCCATTCGTTGGATATCTGAACTATGTAAACCGATCTTCAGGACTCGCAAAAATAAACATGAGAGTACCACACACACTTTTCTCAGTGAGATCCTCTACCACTTCCTTCATCTCATCTTTCTCGACCTCCAATGCTTTGGATATGGTACGCCATTGGTCGGCATCATGGGTAAGTTTAATCTTCTCCTGCTCTACAGCGGAGATGTCCAAAGCATGTTGTGCCCGCAGTGAGTCTAAGACGTCCACAGTTTTGAGTAGGCGAATGTGGGTCGCAGATGCTCGAGCGCTGTAGGCGCGGCGAGGCCCCTACTAAGAGATTTGATAGAAGAAGAGGTCGGGAAGGTGTTGGGAGCTGAGGGAGAGGTTTCGAGGGTGGAAGGAGTGGTTTCGAGGGTGGAAGGAGTGGTCTCGAGGGTTGAGGAGGTGGCTTCGAGGATCGAGAGGAGCGAGGGGAGGAACTTAGGAGTGTGGCGGGTAATGTGATGACTAAGCACGTGAGGAGTTTGGGGCGCGAGAGTCATGTGAAAGGTTTAACCTACACTTCTGTGCATTCGTTGTAGAGCAAGTAGCCCAAGTCTGGGGCGAAGCTTGAGAGTCATTGTGCCTTTGCTGCATATATGCTTTTAATGGCTTTTCTCAGTGTCAAATTCTAAGTCCAGTCTTCATTTCTTGGCACCAACTTAGTACCTGAGCTGTCTGGGTTTCGAGAACCCTCTTCGAGGACGAAACGAGACTCGCAACACTTCTATTCTCTGTTCTCCCTAGTCCTACGAACTAATTCCCTACATCTGGAGCCCACCACGAGGGGGTTCTTTGTTAATCCAGCACCAGGTACCCACTCTGCAGAATAGCCACGTGTACAGCCAAGGAAATGTATGGTACACTACGACACGAAGCAAGGGACACGAGAAGCTACTGGGTAGATGACAGGGCCCACAGAAGCTACGTGGCACCAGAGAGGGCGCCAACAGGCACGGAGAGAGGGCCGACTTACCACGAAGAGAATGATGAGAGAGGGTGATGGTATGGACATTCGAGCCCACATGACGTTTATTCTAGGAACCACCCTGTCGTGTGCTCTCGGTCTCGTTCTAGAAGACACGCGCAGGGAAGCTCGTACTCATATACAGCGCAGCAGCCTCGGGAGTACTCCCCTCCTCGTTCAACCAGAAGATCCCCATCTCGAAACCACCACCACCATTTTGTCGATTTGTGCTATTACCCTCGTGCAGAGTCTCGTTCTTACGGTAGACCCTCGTACGGGCAGGGTGAGACACGCGAATACACCCCTGAATCAACCAGATCGAGGAGCAGGGAGAGAGGGATGTTAGGTATGAGGGATGAGCGAGATAAATGGTCATACTCGCGAGAGAGACAGGATGAGAGAGGAGAGCGGCATCGTGGAGAAACAGAGTCATATCGCAGGCACGAAAGGTCAGAGGGGCAAGCGGTCCTCGAGATGTTAGGTCGAGGAGCCACAAGCTCTCGCATGCCAGAGCCGCTCGATGGGATGCCGAGTCGAAGATCGAGCAAGGCGCCAAAGTTCTCGGGTAAAGCACGAGACCTCATAACTTACCTGAACGAGATCCAGTATCTATGCCAGCTAGCAGGGTGCAAGAGCGAGAAGGAGTGGATCAAATGGACGTACTGGTACCTTGATGAAGACACCGCGTCCCTGTGGAGTAACACCCTAGAGTGGAGGATGACGGAGTGGAACGACTTCATCACGAGGCTGATAGGCCTGTACCCCGGTGCCTCGAAACTAGAAGAGTTCGTCAGGGAGGACTTGTACAACCTCGTAAGGGCACAAAGGAAGAGGGATTTTGAGACAGAGGAAGACCTTGGCGAGTATCTTCGCAAGTACAAGTTGATTGCGCGGTACCTTTACTCGAAGGGCAAGATCACCCCAGGCAACTATGACAGTTACATACTCGAAGGCCTCGATCCGGAGTTGAAGCGAGAGGTGTTGAGAAACCTGAAGCTTCGTTATGGTATACGCTCGCGCGACGATCCCTGGCCTCTAAGATACGTTGTGGACGAGCTGAAGTTCCTCATTAGGGATCAGTTCGAGACAGCGAGGAGTAGGGCTTCGAGGACAAGAGAGGCGCAGCCCTCGAGAAGCGAGCCAGCGACCAGGGTATGGCAGGATCTGGCTCAGAAGCAGCCACAGGTATGGGTCGAGGTCAAGGTGCAGAGGGTGTCGTCCTACCAGGATAAGGGTACTCACCGGTTCACGAGTGATGTCCGAGGGGCGAACTTGGCATCAGCGCCGGCAGCGTCAACAGCCCAGATCAAGGTGACTTCGACAAATGACGAAAGCGAGCCAGAGTATGACTTCACTGGAGCCGAAGAAGAAGCATTGAGCGCACAGGTATCAAGTGTGGAGTTCGAGGTGACGAGAGCCCAGAGTTTATCGAGGCTTGTCAATGCCACTCTCGTTCATGGAGGTGGAGCACGCAGGTCAGGTCACAACCGAAGGGATTCTGGATGGTGGATCACAGGTGGTCATCTCGAGGAAAGAGATAGTGGAGGCAGTACAGCTTCCTGTTGACAAGGAAGGCAGTGTCGGGATAGAGAAGCGAGGAGAAGATGAGGTGTTGGCATCGAGGACATTGTTAGAAGTTTCGAGGGTCGAAGAGCAAGTGTCGAGGGTCGAAGAGCAAGTTTCGAGTGAAGAGCAGGCTGCGACAGGAGATCGAAGCATGGAAACTACGAGTTCGAAGGCAGAGAGCGCGTTACGAGAGTGGGAGGACTGCAACGAGAGAGATCGAGTCAGGGTCGATCGGCGAGACACAAGTGAGGGAGAGAGGGGAGGCGACGCGAGCCCCCCAGATATTCATGAGGAGGACGCCGAGTCCTCGGGTTTACTTTTGTGCTCGTTCGCAGTTGAGTCACTGACCGATGTTGTGCAGGAGGGTAGTCCGATTGCCCATGTTCTCAAGTATGAGCCCATAGTCGAGAGAGTTCGCCCAGTCGCTAGAGATAGGCAAGAGGAGATTAGACCGAGAGGGAAAATGGTAGGAGAAGTGCAGACTGACCTTTTACGATCGCCAGTGCATCTCCTCGAGGGGGAAACCAGGGAGTTGACAAGGGAGCGAGGCGACACCTTCGATTGGGACCCTGGTGGACTTGTAGCCCGAAGGTCGAGGGCCGGTCGAGTGGCTTGAACGGGCTTGTAAGACCGTGCCCACTGAGGGGATTGCATCAAGAAGAGATTGTTCGATAAGGGAAGAAATAGAAAAGAGAAAAGCCCAGGTGAGAGTGTCTAAATCATACCTTAATAATTGGCTATGCGTGTCGCCGTGCAGTGATGCACGAGAGTCGCAAGGTTCGAGATGCAAGCTCGCAGTTTAGAGTAAATAAATCAGACCTAAGTTCCTCTTTGTTTAATGGTGATGCGAGGGCAGCATATATTCGGCACTGATACGAGATACAGGATGTATATTATTGAAGCTGTTGAAGCTTCGCAACGAGGGAGGGGACGAGTGCTAGACGATGTACCTACAAGACGAGCTCAGTCACGAGCCCTACGCTTACCGAGGACCTTCTCGGGCATGCCCTGCTCTTCGAGGGACTCGTCGAGAGCTTCGACAGCTGCAACCAAGACGGTTCGAAGGGTGAGCGCACAGTTACAAGGGGTGTTGGGGATGACGAGGCTGGCAGGTAGGTTGGACGGAGTAGGGAGAGGCGAAGGGGCAGCCGAGATGGCTATGTTCGAGCACGAGGAACGGGCGGTGGGAGAGGCATCGATGCGAATTCTCTTCCTGGAACGAGGGGGGGCAGGGTTTCGATTTAGGTGCAGGTTTGGCGTCGGCAGGGGTCTCAGAGGTGGAAGGTCGGTTTTTGGCTGGTGCCATCTTGGAAACGAGTGACTTGGCCCAGGCACGGCTCTCGACGTTGTCTTGCTAAGGGTGGTCGAGGTTGAGACCGAGAGAAAGGAACGAATAGCGAGATGGGACTCACATAAAGCGAGCAGACTGAGTGCCTGGTTCGGCATCGAGCACACTTCAAGCCGCTAACCCCACTGCAAACCGTCTTCGCATCGAGGCAGCCCTTGCAGGGCTTGGGAGGGTAGGCTACCGATCCACCTCCCTTCGAATCGCGAGGAACGAACCTGAGACGGTAATCTGGCGCATAGATGCGCCACTCCATGTCAGAGCCGGCACGAATGCCAGGACGCGCTTCTTCGAGGCGTGCTCGACCAGCTAGTGGAGACCCGGCAGGGATCGAAAAGACAGCATTGCCGACTGGCAGAGAGGGCGTGTGCTGAGCGTCCTCCAGTTCGTCGGTCTCGGATCCAGGATGTGCGCGAGCGGGTGAAGAAGTCGGGGTCAGGGTCGAAGGAGAAACGGGGGGAGCCGAGGGAGACGAGGTGCCGTGCACGAGCACGTCAATGGCCGGCGCGTCAGATGAGGGAGCGGGTGGGATGCCGAGGGCATTGGAGGATGCAGAGGGGGCGGGGAGTGGAGGTTCGGCTGCAGCACGAATGGTATCCTAGGCAGAAGGTTAGCAACGAGAGAGACAGAAGATGGGCGCGACGACGCACCTCGAGGCTGCTCAAACCAGCCAACATCTCCTCGCTCTCAGAGGAGCCCCCTCCCGCCATCGAGACGAGCTGGCGAAGGACGGCCAGCGCGTGGTTAGCGTCCTCTGAAGATATGGACGCGACTTCGACAGGCGCAGCAGGGTTGTTGGGAGACATAGAGACGGAGTGAAGGGAGGGGCAGTGCGGGAGCGAGAAGGGAGACAACGAGGATCAGCAATAGTCCTCCA